>BMAU01019318.1:0-154917 GCA_019973935.1 Trichonephila clavipes | reverse complement strand
AGCTTCGCGGTTGTTTCCCTAATCCCTACTTACTTCTCCCTGCTAACATTCTCCTTCCACCTTCTCTTTAGTAGACTTGTCCTTTCCCTATTGTTTGGATTCGCGCGATGCAGACGCTTCAGAAGAGGAATGCCTGAGGTGTGAGGAACTCAAAAAGTGCTCTTTATTTAACGCTACGCCTTTTTTTCTTATTGTAAAACCATTAGTATCAAAACTAAAGGCTTTTTTCAAAGCCAATTATATAATCAATTTATTTCTTTATAATTTTAAGTATTCGTTTGAATATCTTTTTATTAATAAGTACACTTTAATTCATCATGCCTAGACAAAAGCGATCGAGTCTTGTTAGTAAACAAAAAGCTAACAAGAGATGGTGCAGTGAACACTACAGTTATGAAACTGATGTTTTCAGAAAAGATGAAACTTTTATTTCCTCAGCATTACCAGAAAGAAATACGAGATGCCAAACTTTAGAAGACAGCTGCTTGAATGATTTAAATTGTTGTGAAAATTCTGAAGCCCCTCATTATGTGATAATGGATGTTCAGTTTTTAAAAGGACTTTTAAAAAACTTATTGTGTGATGTTTGCAAATCGTATTCACTAAAAATTGACATTGGTGGAAAGCTTGGGGATTTTCCAGAAAATTTAAAGGAAGAGACAATTAAAAAATTGTCACGTTACTATCAAAATGCGATTCGCTCGAACAAAGGTGACGTAGAAGCAATGAAAACTGCAATTTATGCAACATTGTTTCATAGTATATCAACGGACCAAAAACCTCAACATTTTAAATGTCCGACTGGAAAAGATTCTTGGTGCTTTTTCCAGGCTGCTCTTGCTCGTGGTGAAGTACCGGGTCCTCACGTGAAGCATGTGAAGACACCCTTGAAGGAAACTCATTTAGCCCAAATTATGCCAATATATCAAAGATTAGCTTCGAATGAACTCCTTCAAAGATGCATAAGATGTGTGACACAAAATGCAAACGAGAGCCTTCACGGCATCATATGGGGTAAATGTTCAAAAGAAACGTCAGCGACACTGCGTTGAGTAACTATTGCTGTTTGTGAGTTCAATTTTGGTACAAAAAAATCATTAGAAAATTTGCAAAAGGAAAATGGGCTTGCTTCAAATAAACAATCAAAAATGTTGGCTGTTTGGCGAGACTACCGTAGAGTTTATCAGAGGAAAAGAAAAAGATTGGCAGTGTACGCAATTGCTCGGAAAAAAATTGCGTTAGCAAAAAAAAGCGGCGAAATGCCTCAATCATTAAAAAAGAAGGAATCACATATGAACGGGGTGGTTTTTAATAATATTTATTTACAATTATCATATGAACATAAAATGAATGTTTTATAATTTCAAAACAATTGATTAGTGCATTTGATATATATTGTAATATTTTAATACATTTAATTTTAATATATTTATTTAATAATATGTAATAACTTAGAATATATTACTGTTTTAAACTATTGACTATGACCTAAATTGCAATATATGTAAGAATGAAGGCCAAGGTTTAGTTCTTTCGTGTATTTTATTGACTTTCAAAAGTTTAAACGTTTTTCACGACTTTATATTTTTCTATAAATCTTTGAAACTTTTCCTGGTTGTTTTGCATAGAATGTTTGATAATTCTGTGCATAGCTTAAGGATTTATATGAAGAGCTATTTTTTAAAAGATCCATAAAGTTAGATATATGTTTTTTTTTACTGGTTTGTATCACTTCATTCCATTTAATCTTAATTTATTTCCTTTTTAATATGTGCTAATTCAGCATGAATTTTGCATTAAAAATGCTTAGTACAACTTGAATTTTAATATATTTCAGAATGTATACTATATTTTAGCTCTTTCAATTATTTTTTTATTTCAAAAATTTTAAACTGCTTTTTCTCAGCTTCTTATTTTTCATGATGATCATGTGTTTGAAATGCTAAGGCTTTTTTTTATATTCACTATAAAATTTTGAAACTTTTTCTGGTTGTTTTAAATAATATGTTTGATAATTCTGTGCATGGAATAAGTATTTAGAGGAACAGCTATTTTTTTAGAAATCTATAAAGTTAGAGATATAACTGTTTTTTTACTGTTTTTTATAGTGTCTTAAGAGAAAAAAAATTCTAAAAATATAAAAGTATCACTTGTAATACTAATCCCATGCACAGAATTGTGGGAAATACTTCCAGGAATATCAGGAAAAAAAATAGATAAAAAATTCCTAGTTTGTAAAAGTAGTAGGAATTTTAATAGCTTTAAATAATTTTTAAAATTTAAAATTATTGTTTGTTTAAAAATAGTATTTTGCTTATGAAATGTTTATTACAGATGTGTTCGAATACAGTGCATGTAATTTTATTCTTATAACTATCTAAGTAAAAAAAATTGTGTACAGGGTACCGTGTCCCCTTAAGAATTCCAAAAAAAAAAAAAAAAAAAAAAAAAAATGCTCTTCTCCGAGAAGTATATCGACATTATGTGGGACGGAAAAGTTCGGATTTGCAAGTTTCACATTATTTGGAATTTTTAAATGTGAAATATCGATTTTATTAGTGGGAGTAGCATCTGTAATTTTTGGAACAATTAATAAATACGTCGATACCACATTGAAAGTCGTTATTGTCATTGGATAACTGTAAGCTGTTATACCCTTAGAAACATTTGAGTTGTTTCATCCACAGATAAGTATAGTTATTTTTGAAGTGAAACTTCTGAGCGCTCGAGAGTGAATGAGAAATTTGCCCAGTTTTGCATAATAGTGAAAAAGCGAACGGAAATAGTCTCCCCTCCCCATCCCCCGAATCGTCGCCATGATGACAAAATAGCGAGTTGGGAGGAAAAGGGGGAGCGGGGACCTCACGTGACTTGCGTCATATCCGTGTAGAAGTTGGATGATTCCTCACCTTCTATTGGTTAACTTGTCCACTTTGCTAATGGGGGTCCTTTCCCCCCATACCTGGGAACATCTATCAACGGTTGTATGACATGCAGTGACATTACGATGTAGACAAAATAGGTCTTGCAGTGAAAGCGTGATTTTTTGAAATATTTTCTTAGATTGTTTGCTACATGGCGATGTTTTCGGCGGCTAATTTGCTTTTTTTTACTTCTATTTGCGAGTTGAATTATTATATTAATTCTAGTCAGAATGCCTAAATCAAATGTACAAAGATGAAAAGTGTTTCGTGAAAGAAAGAAAAACTAGCAGCAAGTCCAGTCGAAAAAGTGACAAGAGAAAAGCAAAAAAAAAAAAAAATTATTAAGTGCAACTGCCGAATCTCCATGAGAGTACATGAGGAAATACCGAGAACGAAAAAAACAACAACTGCAAAATACTGTCTTAATGTTCAGTTTTAAGGGTGGGAATGCGATTGAAACTCTTCTAATGGCTGTTTTTAAAGTGCGATGCATTGTTTCAATTTTTTTCCATTACATTGTGCATGATAAGATGTTGTGCATACTTTAAATCCACAAATAACACCTATGTTTTTTAAAGAGCTCAGACCTTAATTGAGTACTTTGATCAGTTATCACACGGTATGGCATTCCAAAGCGGAAAATTCAGTGATTATAAAATTCTTGAGCAACCGTTTCTGCCGTGATATTTGATAAAGGAATAACCTCTATCTAACATGTGAAGCGGTCAACGCAAGTAAGGCAATTTATTTTTCCTTCTGATACAGGACCTGGATCTATAATGTCAACATGAATAACACTAAATCGAACATCTACTTCTTGGAAGGTGCCGATTTTTGAATGTGTATGTCTATTAATTTTGTTCTTTTGACACTGGATACACGATTTTGCCCATTGATTGACATTCTTTTCGAATGTTTAGCCAAATAATTCTAGAAGCTATTTGTTTAACAGTAGATTTTACACCAGGGTGAGCCAAGTTGTGAATTTTTGGAAACGTGCATTCGAAGAGGCTGAGGTATAAATGGACGCATGTTTGCAGTAGAAATATCACACCAAAGTAATTTACCAGAGTCGTAGGGATATTGTTTAAAATTTAAGGATGGTTTCAAGCGCAGTTTCTTAATTTCTTCATTATCAACTTGTGCATCAGCAATTTTGTCATTATCTATTTCAAAGATAGATTCAATCCTAGATAATGAATCTGCAACTATATTTTCTTTTCCACCAATGTGACAAATACTTGTTGAAAATTGTGATACATATTGTAAAAGACGTAACTGTCAAGGTGAAGCTTTTTCATTTTTTTGATGAATGACATATGTAATTGGCTTGTGATCAGTATAAATAACAAAATTTCGTCCTTCAAGAAAGGTGTTTAAACTGTTTGACGGAAAGATATATTCCTAATAATTCCCTATCATAGCTACTGTAATTTTTCTGTGCTTCAGTTAATTTTTTAGAAAAAAATGAAACCGGTTTCCAATTTCCAGCTTCAAACTGCAGCAATACCGATACGATCGCAAAATTGGAAGCATCAGTAAATAATGCCAATTGTAAATTAGAGCAAGGAAATCTTAATAAAGTAGCATGTGCAAGATCTTGTTTACATTTTTCAATAATTTATTTAGCTTCCTCTGTCCCAACATTTTTTGTTTTGTCATTCTTTTTCGAACCTTTTAAGTACTCGTGAAGAATAGCTTGATGTTTAGCAACATTTTTAAATATCTTCTATGAAAATTAAGGAGTCCAAGGAAGGTTCTCAAATCCCGAATTGTTTCGGGTAATTTGTATGATAAAATTGCATCTATTTTCTCTGGAAGTGGATTAGATCCTTTGGGTGTTATCAAGTATCCCAGAAATTCTAGATGAGTTACTCCCAAAGTTGATTTTGAGATATTCACTGGAAGACCATATTTTTGTAAGCGATCAAACACAAGTTTCAAATGAGTTTTATGTTGTTCTTCATTGTCAGAGGCTACTAGAATGTCGTCCAGGTATGGAAAAAGAAACTAGTCCAAATAATACTTTATTGATAAAGCGCTGAAAAGAAGAGGGCGCATTTCTTAACCCAAAGCTCATAACATAAAACTCAAATAAGCCAAATGGTGTTATTATATGGCTGTCTTTTCCTTATCTTCCACAGCAATTGGAATTTGAAAATATGTTTTGTACAGGTCTATCTTAGAACATACTCTTTTCCCTTTTAAAATATGATGAAAATCTTCAATACGTGGAATTGGGTAACAATCAAGAATGGTTTGGTCATTTAAACGTCTATAATCACCGCATGGTCTGTGATGTTTCTCCCCTTGGGAGAAACATCACAATGGCAGACAACGTGGGGCTCGAACTCACGACCCCGAGATTAAGAGTCTCGTGCTCTACCGACTGAGCTACTCTCGACAATATTATTCAGCTGGAAAGCAAAATCAGAAACGCTTTTGTCCGGAGGAATCATTTAGTTTCTATCTTTTTCGATATCGAGAAAGCATATGATCGTACTTGGCGCTATGGGATACTTCGCAGTTTATTTGATTTTGGATTCAGAGGCAATTTGCCTACTTTTATTCAAAATTTTTTAAATCTTCGTACTTTTAGAGTGAGACTGGCTGGCACTCTTTCTGCTCCTTTTACCCAAGCTAAGGGAGTTCCTCAGGGGAGTATTTTGAGTGTCACCCTTTTTATATGTCATATCTCTCACATTTTACATGTTTTATCGCCTATACAGGCTTCACTATACGTGGACGATCTACAGATCAGTTGTGAAGGTTCGGACATGCGCATGATTGAACGGCAGTTGCAAACTGCCGTCAACAACATTGTAAAATGGTGCGACAGCAACGGTCATAGTATTTCTGCGAGCAAGAGTTGCCGCAAACGGGGTATTCATCCCGACCCCGAAATACGCATCCGTGCTGTACAAATTCCCGTAGTTCCCGACGTACGATTCCTCGGAGTAATTTTCGACCGCCGGTTCACTTTCCTTCCGCATATTTTACAATTGCGGAAGAGGTGTGAAAAGTCTTTAAACCTCTTGAAGTTGTTATCAAACACCTCTTGGGGGGCGGATCGAACATCATTACTCCGAGTGTACCAGGCAATCGTACTCTCTCGCATCGACTACGGATGTGTTGTATACGGATCAGCGTGCAACTCTACTCTGAAAAAACTTGACCCCGTCCACCATATGGCACTGAGAATCTGCACGGGTGCGTTTCGCACATCACCGGTGCAGAGTCTCTATGTTAACTTTCATCAGCTTCCTCTAGATCTTCGACGGAGGAAGCTGTCTCATGCGTATTATTTAAGATCTTGTCCGTGCCTTCACATCCTCTGCAGAATGTGTATATCAGTACCAGCATGAAGAGACTTTATGATGCACGGCCGTCTAACATCCGGCCGTTTATGGATCGGATGAAGCTTCATATTTCTGAACTCGGCCTACCTCACGTGCATATCCAGCAAAGGAACCTTTTCCTCTTCCAACCTTGGAATACGCCACGGTTCCATTATATCAACCCTTTTGCCTCATACAGTAAGTCCACTGTAGCGCCTGTCGTCTTTCAACGCGTCTTCGCCTACCACCGCAGTCAGTATAGTAGTTATTCGACCATCTACACAGATGGTTCGAAACGTGCAGATTACGTTGGCTGTGGAGTTGTGATTGAAGATGTTATGCACGGTTATCGGCTCGACACTTCTTGCAGCATTTTCACTGCCGAAGCTGTCGCCATTTACCGTGCACTTCAATTAATCGACTCCAATATGCCCCGTAAATACTGCATCTATACTGACAGCATGAGTGTACTAGAAGCGCTTGAAAACTATGACGATCGCTGCCATCCAGTGGTTTGTAAAATACTCGACATTACGAATCGACTGTACAGCAAGGGTTTCGATATCGTGTTTTGCTGGCTATCAAGTCACGTAGGAATCATAGGCAACGAGCAAGCGGACAGCGCGGCAAAGTCGGCGACGACGCATCTGCCGCTAGCGGTTCCGCTATCGGATATGAAGCGCGTCATCATGCATCATATTTTTAAGATCTGGCAGGAATCGTGGAGTCAGCAGTTGGATAACAAACTGCACTCCGTGAAACCTGTCATAGGAGCATGGTCTGTGATGCCAATGCGAAGAACTGATGTCAAATTGACACGTCTTCGCATTGGCCATACTCGCTTAACACACAGGCATTTGTTGTTTGGAGAACACGCTCCTGAATGTCCTTCATGCAATGTCTCTTACACTGTTCACATTTTAATCGATTGTCCAGTTTTTAACCATCATCACATCACCTTTTTTCATACATCTATTTTAACCTTATCTGACTTGGTGGGAGAAATACCCCACCCAAATCTATTTGCTTTTATAAAGACGATTGGATTTTTATATTTAATTTGACTTTTTGCAATGTTTTCACTTTAACTTTAATTTTTTATATATGTGCATGCAGGCATGCACATATATAATAATTTTTTATATCATTGTATTTTTCCTGTGTATTTTTATCATGTTTTTATAATTTTAACAAACGTGTGGCGCAGTATAGCCAATTTTGGCTCTTGCGCCATAAAACCCCACATTCACTCACTCACTCACCGACTGAGCTAGCCGGGCAAAATTTTTACCACAACTTTTTCTGGAGTTTTAGCAGTGGGTTCTTTCTTTGGTACCGATGCAGCATAATTACCCTTAAGCCAACCTTCTGCCGCTTTTGGGAAAGGATCTGGAAACAATCTAGTACTTGGTACCTTTGGCTTTTGCTTAGGAACCTTTATAAGTGATATTGGATCCATCAACTTGCTCAAGTCAAAATTATCTACTTTCAGATCAAGGTTATTATGAGCTATGTATGCAGCCACATCAGGCTTTGAACGTAGTTTGGTCCCATCAGGACTGTAATAGTATACATCAACTTGACCAACTGTTTTGCCTGATTTACGAACAGCAGATCTTCTTTTCCAACCCTGTAGCCAATTTTGAAGAAGAATCTTTTCATCAATCCCTGGTTCTCCAAGAGATACATATGATTTATATCGTTAGTATCCAGTTTCTTAGGAAAATCAGAATGAAATACTTCATCAGTAGGAATATCTTTATATTTTTGGATTACTTCTCGATTCTTTCTTAATTCTTGTAGAGGCTTGTACCTTCCTCATCTTAGGATTAGAATCAGTTGGTTCGTTCTTGGATTCGTTACTTTTCTTGGTTGGGATACCCGAATTTTACAATCTTTAGAGATGTCCGCCATTTCTTCTTTAACTTTCTTGGCTTTGATACTGGGTATACTGGAAAAACAGATCTTCTTTTCCAAAACTGTGGCCAATTTTGAAGAAGAATCTTTTGATCAATCCCTGGTTCTACAAGAGATACATACGATTTATCATTAGTATCCTGTTTCTTAGGAAAATCAAAATGAAATACTTCTTCAGTAGGAATATCTTTAACTTTTAGATTATTACTCAATTCTTTTTTAATTTTTGTGAAGGCTTGTACCTTCTTAATCTTAAGTTTAGCATCAGTTGGTTCGTTCGTTCTTGGATTCGTTAATTTTCTTGGCTGGGATACTCGATTTCTTACAATCTTCAGAGTTGTCCGCCATTTCTTCGTTACCTTTCTTGGCTGGGATACTGGATATACTGGAACAACAAATCTTTTTCTACCATGTGGCCACTTTTGAAGAAGAATATTTTCATCACTCCATGGTTCACTAAGAGATACATACGATTTATCGTTAGTATCCAGTTTCTTAGGAAAATCAGAATGAAATACTTCATTAGTAGGAATATCCTTCATGTTTAGATTATTACTCGATTCTTTTTAATTCTTGTAGAGGCTTGTACCTTCTTAATCTTAAGTTTAGCTTCAGTTGGTTCGTTCTTGGATTCGGTTGGTTCGTTCTAGGATTCCTTATTTTTTCTCTGCTGGGATAACCGATTTCTTACAATCTTCAGAGTTGTCCGTCTTTTTTCTTTAATTTTCTTGGATCTGATACTGGATACAGGAACAACAAATCTTCTTTTGCAATCATGTAGCCAATTTTGAAGAAGAATCTTTTCATCAATACATGGATCTCCAAGACATATATACGAATTATCATTAGTATCCAGTTTATTAGGAAAATCAGAATGAAATACTTCATCAGTAGGAATATCTTTAATTTTTAGATTATAACTCGATTCTTTTTTAAGTTTTGTAGAGGCTTGTAACTTCTTAATCTTAGGTTTAGCATCAGTTGGTTCGTTTTTCGAAAGAACGTTCGTTCTTCGTTGGTTTCTCTTTCAAAAGAAAACCTGTTTCCCTTTCAGGTCGGTTATTGTAGATAAACCTGAAAAAAAATGCTATAAAATTCGAATTAATTTTTGAAAATCATCAGTTAAATTTAGCAATTGTTCAAAAAATATGAGTTGTTAAAGTCACTTAAGATACAGTTTTTAGTTCAGTACTGTAGAGTTGGTCTGCTGAAATGATCGGGATCTCCACAGCAATCTGCGTTGTAGGTTCAGGTTCACTCCACCAGAGTTCAAAAGCTGCAAGTGTCTTTGCATCACAACCTCGAGAGAGGGCATCTGTGGGGAGCACTCTGAAGAATTGTGTTGCCACTGGAAGTCCTTCGGCAACTAATGGATTTAGAAAACTCCGTTAGCAATGTTCTCAGCAAAGGGTGAGTGAGTGTAAGGTTTTATGGCCCAAGAGCCAATTTTGGCTAAGCTGCGCCAAACAACGTTTTAAATATTCAAAGTATAAATTTCGTTAAGAGGGTTATAAAAAACATTTTATGATTCAAACAATAAAATCTCACAGTATAAAAAGTTTTAAAAGTTACATTAAAAAATGGCAAGAAGTAGACAACGGTTTAAAAGCGATATTTATTTTTAAACTAGCTGTATGGCCCGGCGTTGCACGGGCTATTTCTACTTCTATAAAATTTCCCTTTCTTTTACAAAATCAGAACTTCTAATACTGATTTTCAAAATGACCCCCCACCTCCACTGCTTAGCACAGCGTTGCTCGGGCTTTCTTATTTCCTCGTGACACTAGCATTTCTGTGTGTGTGTTTGTACACGCACAATGTGAGTGATTTCTAAAATTGTGTCAACAAATTTCCATTTTTCGAAATATGTTCCATTCCACTTATTTTCTTAAATAGACTATGTACTTTTTAATTAACAAAGAATTAATTTCGCTATGAAATAATAAAAATAATCCTTTTAAAAAACATATATATATTTATTAAAATCAAAATTCTATATGAAATAAATGAAAGAAAAAGTAACAGATAGCTATTGAAATGATTACTTTTTCTGATAGTTTGATTAAACATATAAATATATAAGTTAGAAAAAAACAGTATGGGGGAAGGCCTATATATATATATGTGTGTGTGTGTGTGTACTGAAAAAAAAAAAAAACGATCTGACAAAACATTTTGGTATTTCATTTTATTTTTAACCTTCAAAAATTGTAACAAAAATAATGCTTAAATATTTCTCGCAAAAAGGGAAGAAAACGAAAAACACAATTTTTTTTAAAGGAAAGTGGCATGATGCGAAACGGAACGTCTCTTCCTCTTCAGATTCGAACCTGAGAAGTGCCGTTCTATAAAGTAATGGTTTAAACAGCTGAGCTACGCCTACTCCGGGGAAGAGTATTGAATTGAGTATTAAAATAAAGATAGATTTTTTTTCGATACGCCATTTCGTTATTCGTTAAAGTAAAAGATTTTTTTTCGGGCTTCAATTTAAGTTAATGCTTTCAAACTTCATACATGGATTGAAAGCAGCGGTAATTTTTAAACAAAAAACTTTAAGAAAAAGTAATGTTTACATACTTATTGCAAAATAGAAAAAAATTGAAAAACACATTTCTTTTTAACCGTAATTTTTAAGATATTTTATCAATCTTTGTACAGATTACGTATAATATTGTTCTTCACGCGAAAGAAAAAAGAAAAACATGAACTTTTTTTTTAGTGTAAAATATTTTTTTCATTAACACGAAAGAAATTTTAAGCGAAACAACTTATAATTCGTATTCAAAAAAAGGAACCGATGTCCTAATTTAAATACAAAAACTTAATTTTTTTTAAAAAAAAATAGTTAACGAAAACCATTTACAGTGTAATTTCTTTGAATTGTTAAGAATGTGTTATTCACACACAAAGAGAGAAATTCTGCCTGAATGTTTTTTTATTTAAAAAAATAGCGAACTATTCCATAAATTAAAATGGAAAAGAAGGTAATTTCTAAATTTATTTTGAAATAGTTTTAAACATTTCTTTACGTGAGTATTTTTTAATAAAATATTTTGTTTGTTTTATCTGCAATATTTTTATAAGCAACTTGGAGATAAAACTTCAAATTTCAGAACGTGATTAATACCTTTAAAATAAAACCTTTTTCGGATTTAATTTTATTATATTAATTTTTAAATATTTTTAAAAACCTCTGGAAAAAAGTTCCGTATTTTCCACTGGAAATAAATGATCTTTCAGATTCTCTGCAGATGGCACCAAGTGGATAATAAATGCGTTTTAAATTTTTTAATTAAATTACTAAATCTTAAACAATATGTTATTACACGTTTAAGTTTAGAAAGAGAAGAGAATTTATGAAGTAGGTCATGAACATCAGGCAAGTGATTTGGTACAATTGTTGATTGTAATGCACAATACCTTTCTTCTGGCACAGCATCATTCAATGAAGGAACAGAAGAGTCTGTCTGAATAGAAAATTTCCATGTAAAAACTTGGGACCACACAACCATATTGAAGTGAGTAAAGTTGAAGATGATACACCACGGGTTGCAAGATCTGCAGGATTTGCCCTTCCACTGATATGATTCCATTGGGTAGCAGAAGACAACGTCTGGATTTTTGCCACTCTGTTGGGTACGAAGGTCTTCAATCGGCTGGCATGGGATCCAACCCAAGCAAGTACGATAGTAGAATCCATATAAAATTGTTTTGTGATATAGGGTAATTCAGAGCTTTACAAGTAAAGTCCATCAGTTTAACTAACAGAAGAGCTCCACACAATTCTAGTCGAGGAAGTGGGACAGGTTTCAGTGGGGCAACTCTTGTCTTGGCTATTATTAGTTGAACGTTGATTTTTTCTGTATCTGAAAGAGCGACAGTAAATTGCAGCTGCATAAGCCTTTTCGGAAGCATCACTGAAGCCAAATAGATGAAATTGGTTGTCTGAATCGACGAACAAGAATCGTGGAAATTTCATGTCTTTGACCAATTGCACATCCTTAGCAAGTTGCTCCCATTCAAGTGTAATGTCTGGAGAAACCCTTTCGTCCCACTGTAACTGTTGTTTCCACAGTCTTTGTATGATTGTTTTATACTATATTGTGATGGGTGACAGCCATCCAAGTGGATCGAAAGTCTTAGCAATTGTAGAAAGTAATGTTCTTCTAGTTAAGGGGCCTTCAAAAGATAAAGGAGTGATTTTGAAGTAAAATACATCTGAAGCTGGATGCCACAGGATACCTAATGTTTTTACTGTATCATCATTGTCTACATTCAAAGAAGCATTAGAAAAACGCATATCTGAATCGATTGAATTTAAGAGTTCGTTGCAATTAGAAGCCCATTTTCTCAATACAAGTCCGGCACTGGACAACATTTGAGTCAAATGGTTTTGTAGTTCCAAGGCTTCAGAGAGTGAATTGGCTCCGGACATCAAATCATCAACGTAGAAGTCATTGAGAGCTGCTTTAGAAGCAAGAGGAAAATTGTTTGCTTCGTTTAATGCCAACTGCTGTAAGCACTTTATTGCAAGGTACGGCGCTGATGCAGTTCCATAAGCTATTCTTGTCAACCTAAAGTTTTGAATTGGCTCAAAAGGTGAATTACGCCAAACGATTCTCTGAAAATCCGAATCTTGTAGTGGTAGTTGCCTATACATTTTTTCTATGTCTGCTGTAATGGCTATTTTGTGCGTCCTAAAGCGAAAGAGTAATGTTGTTAAGTCAGTCTGTAGCTGTGGACCAACCATAAATTTATCGTTGAGAGAAATCCCACTTGAGGACTTTGCAGATCCGTCAAACCCCACGCGAAATTTATCTCCATTTTGACGTGAAACGTCTTTAAAATCGCGCCGAAACATACGGGTACCAGGTTCAAAAAGTGGACCGTAACGAAAAGGTCTGTATCATCGTACCTTAATAATTACAAAATTATTAGTCCTAGAAACAAAAATGTGGTGTGAATATTTCACTTATATAGTCACCTCGCTGTTATGACCTTGTGTCCGGGTCTGGGTCGAGCGGGGCGGCAGGGGAGGGGTACTGCGTTAACTGTGCGAAATCGGCGCTCTCGCTCATTTCTATTCAGTGTAACTCGTGACTCCGACTTGATAGCGCGGTGATTCTTTCGTGTGTTTATAAAGATTATTGAAACCGATTGATTCATACAAAAATAAGTGTAATTTGGACAGTATTTATATTAAAAATAACCAGAAAGTGATAAAAAAATATATAAACATTTGTTATGTCGGCCTCAGCTCGTGCAAGAGCCAGCCAGAAATATAAATCACGGCTATCGTTGGAAAGAGGGGACTATGGGCCACACACAGGTACCCCAATGTCCGGCGCCGAGCGAGCGAGACTGTTTCGGGAACGTCGCAAAGCCGACACCGCGAGGAACTTTTCTGCTGCCGCCAACCTCGCGAGCACCTCTAACACTGGAATACCTGTACTTATGGCAGTGTTTCTCAAAGTGTGGGGCGCCCCCTGAGGGGGCGCGATGACCCTACAAGGGGGGCGCGAGTGTATCGAAAATTTAAAGATTTTTTTAAAAAAATAACCGGAAAGAGAAGTAAAACAAAATGCTTTCTTCCATAATAAAAAAAATACACACAACAACACTGACATAATTTATATTTATTATCTGGCTTTTTTCGTCATCAAATAGCTATCTTTGATCCCAAAACCAAATTAAAGAAAAAAAAAACATTTTGTTTTATTTGCTGTTTTTCCTCAATGAGAGATTTTTTAATTACGTTTTAACATAAAATATTACTCGTTAAAAGAAAAAACGATACCCCCAGACCCTGAAAAAAATTCTAAGATAAACAATATTCACCGCTGTGTGTGTGTGTGTGTAATTATTATTGAAATACTGTACATTAGTTGTAGAAAAAGAAAAGGAAGTCATGATTCACTTTTCAGCCAGGCTGCATAGTACGTTTGCTAATCATTTGATTGACCTTCAATCTTATGGTATGGTTATTATCAATATTAGTTCCCTCCCATCTTTTATGCGTTTGCTTTTCGCTTAGGGAAATTGTAAATAATTGAGTTTTGCGATATTTGGAAAAGAATTGATTGGTTTAACATTTCTGTAGGATAATTGAAAAGTGTCTGATTTGCATCCTTTATTATGGTCTTGTACTTTTTGAATCATTTTAGTTCAGTTTTATTGGATTTTTCTCAAATCATCAAAGAATTGAATAGTCCTTGAAAGAAGGTAAGTATACTTTCTATAAATTAAAATATTCACTAGAATTCCGATTTGTATCGTGTACAGTAAAAATAATTCTAAACAAATGATTGGGGTGACTGAGTCCCCCCGCACTACCATTAATGTTAGTATCGAGTACGCGCCTGCTCCCGGGTTAAAACATTTTGAAGTCTTCTCGCTTTAAATGTTAAAAAGTGACACAATTATTCTTCATCGGAATTTTATATTATTTTTCATAATTTAACATTAATTCTAAATGCTAATTGTGTGAGGTTTAAAATTACAGTTCTTTTAAACAGTTATTTACAATTATAGCATTTATCTAAAAAAAAATCATTTTACATTTTTGTATACAATGTCGTGTGCACATAGTTTTACTCTCCTTACACTTCAGCTATTATATCAAGAATAATGTTTTATTTTTTTAAAAAATGAACTCGTGCGAAGAGTCGGTGTTTCAGCCAGTATACGTTTGATGTATCAGTACTGAAGAAGGTATTTTATAAATAATTTCTTATTACTGAATTTGGCCGCGGTAGCCGAGTTGTATAGGTATCGGATCGTGGCTTGCCTTGTCACGAGTTCGAGCCCAGTACCACTAAAGACGCGCCATGTAGGCAGCGATGTATGTTAAATCTGTTGAGAGTTGAAACGTTTTCCCGTTGGTGTGGTGGGGTAGTTAGGATAGAAGGGTGCCAGCTCAGGTGTCATCCACGTCACCTGACCATGGTTCAAAATTACGTGGTCCGTCGTCAAAGGCCCTCGTGCAGCTGAACAGTGCGACGTTAATATTCAATCAATCAATCTCATTACTAAATTAAGAACAAGTTTAATAATTATTAGGGACTTCCACGGGCTTTTCTTGTAGAGGAAAATTTTTCAAAGGAAGGTTTTAATATCAGAAATTGACACTTAAAGAGTTATTTTTCTATATTTAGCTGAGATCTATATTTTGTCTTCAAGGCATCCACTGCAGAAAATCCGGTTTGAAAAAGGTAGGATGTTGAAAATGGTAATAGTATAGGAAGTGCTTTTGTTTTCAGTACAGATAATTCCTCATCCACCTCTACCCCAAATTCAAAGAGCGATTTATTACAAAATTGCCTTTTAATTTTTCACTGGATATGAAATCTATGAAGATTTCTTCTTCGGAAGTTGAGAGCCCTTCTGGAGTATCTTGAAATAGATCCCTAATCCACTCGTAACTTGCTACCAAGCTATCCTCATCCAGAAAATACTTTTTAAAATTCTTTGCCAACATAGCTAAATGATTTTACATGTTTTAAAAACAACTTTCACATGTTGTTCTACAGATTTGTAAGTTTTAACACATATCGAGCTGGGGCTTTTTTTCCATCATTTACTTCAGTAGTGGTAAATCCAAAATTTAAGTATTTTTGAGAAGATCGCCTTGATTTAATTTTCGGAACCATGCTCGTTCGTCTGTGTACTTGTTGATTCTTTATTATGGTCGAATGTTTGCTTAGGACTTAAAAATGTATGTATGATATTGTTTTAATCTACTGCCGTAAATACTTAATTACCGTGACTTACAGTTAACGTGGAAATTAAAAAAAATGTACATTCAAGCTAGATTCGGTAACTATAGGAGTATCGAGTCAACCAAAACTGACTGGAATTGTACGAGGAAAAGCATTTTTACATGTTTTGCGCAGACGTTCGACAGTTTGTCCAGACTCACGCAAACGTACCCTATAATGCCAGATGTGATGGATAATGCCAGATGTGTGCGACATTGACTAGACTATTTTTCTAATGACATTTTTACTTTGAGAAATGAATGCTGAAGGAAATAAATCTTTAATTAAATACATCATTTTGCGATCAGTTCCAATTAAAAATTAGAGGAAAAAATAACATAATTCTAAGTAATATATATTTTAAGTAATTTTCTTAAAATATATATTACTTAAAATATACACAAAATTTAATATACTTATCGTATTAATTTGTACGGTTTATAATTAAGATCGTATTGTAACTTTAGCGTCTCTCTCTCAAAGTGCATTTTTATTGCAGTAAATACATTATTGTTGTACAGGGGGGCGAGACAAAAATTATGATTGAAAAGTGGGTCGCCAGTATTGAAAGTTTGAGAAACACTGCTTTTAATGTATGAGTGGTGCACAGAGTATTTTATGACTAATTAATTAATACTAAATTAAGAGCAAGTTTAATAATTATTAGCTACTTCCATGGGCTTGTCTTACAGAGGAAAGTTTTTGAAAGGAGTTTTAAGATAAGAAATTGACCCTCTGAGTTCATTTTCTATATTTAGCTGATATCTATATTTTGTCTTCTAAGCAACCACCGCATTTTGTAATATGTTCCAATTTAAAAATCAGAGAAAGGAAAAATAACTTAGTAATTATCCTATTACTTAACTTTTTTTTGCTTAAAAGTAACATATACAAAATTTAAAACTTATGTCATGAATTTGTACGGTTTATAATAAATATTGTTGCTTTATCGTAAAAGTGCATTATTATTACATTCAGTAAATAATTATGTATAAGGGGGCGCGATAAAAATTGTGATTGAAAAGGCGGCGCCCGTATTGAAAGTTTGAGAAGCACTGACTTATGGACGTAACGAATGAACAGACTGCCGCCAACCTCGCGAGCACCTCTACCACTGGAATACTTGTACTTATGGACGTAACGAAAGAACAGACAATCGATATATCTATTGGATCTGCCACGGAACTGAGAGATCTTAATATCAGTAGAAGTGAAGCAATGCAGAATCATTGGCGTTAGCGGACAAACGCTTCAAAACGGTATTTGAAGCCAATCCGTTTGGTTTATGTTGAACCTCAGCCGTCAACCTCAACAAGAATTCGGAAGAGAGTGCGCCTTTGGCTGGAGTTTCCAAATCCAAGCATGGGCCAACTATGTAGAGTAAAAAAGAAGCCCCACGTTATGTGCAAACGTGATGTGTTAGATTTAAAGTGGACACCTATTGTGACCAGAGCCGCCAACATACCGCTCGGTGGGAATATCAAGTGTAGACGTAACCAATTTCCGGTTGTGTCCGCAAGCGCGATCACGATTCATAAGTCGCAAGGTGGCACATTCGACGAAGTCGTTTTCAACTACGATAAGTCACAACAGATACAGCTTGTGTACGTTGCGCTGAGTAGAGTAACATCGATTGACGGTCTGTATCTCACCAATAATAAAGATGATTTTAAATTTTATCACGGGTGAGGCAGCACGGCGCCAACGGTGAAAGATATTCGCGACGAGTACAATCGGATGGCCAATCATCGCCTTCCCACGTTGTCAGTGAAAGCAAGAGCCTTCTTTAAGTGAGACATCCTAGCCGAACGCAATGAAGACAAGGGTGGCTACCTACATCGACGACGGCAATTAATTTTGATCGTATCTGCTTTCAATGCACAAAGTTTGGTTTCCCATGCAGGAGATATGGAAAGCGAAAATATATTGATGAACTCCGATTATATGGTAATTAGCGAGACTTGGATGAATTGCGCGAACAATGTGATGATCAATGGCTTCGAACTAAGAGCAAGTAATAACACCGTACTTGAACATCGTACACATTGTCCGTCTACCTCATCTGAATTGCCGGTGCGAGTTTCTGCAGCCTGAGGTTCTGCAATCTACAGAAACCTACAAAGCTCCACGAACTGTAGCGAAGTCATAGTAAATGCCAACAAGTCATGCGGAAATTCAGTCTTGAGAAAACATAATGTCGGTGACATATGCTTGGTGGACGTTAAAGTCGAAGATCTTACGCTGTTTATCCTCGGTGCCGTACATATACATCCTAAGGCGTCGGCTGAAGCTGTTAAGCTATGTCTTTATCAATCACTCCTGCCATATTCAGCAAACTTAACAAAATTAATACCGAACTCTCAGCCAGACTTGGAGACTCCAATCGTTCTATGCGGCGATTTCAATTGCGATCCACAACAAAACAGCTATCTTGTTGAGTTCATGAGGAATGAATTCGGCCTTAACTACGTACAAACATCACCGACAACATTAGGCAATACCACTATAGATTGTACATTCACCAGAAATATTAATGTTGACATTATATATATGCCGTATGTTTCTTATTTCACATATCACAGACCTATGTTAAATATTATCGTTGTCGAATATCAATTGTAATAATAATTTATGTTTCTATTATGTATCTGTTCTTTTTTATTAAAATACTTAAAACACCGTCAATCCTGTTTTTATTTATTTCAATCTTTTACTTTAAAAGCGATTCGCTAACATAGACGTTTCACGTGAAAACCAACGGCTGTGTGCCCCAGCACAGCCCCACCCGATTTTTATTGGGTACTGGGTGATGCGGGAGATAAAAACTGGAACTAGCTGGGACGTCAATCTCGTTTTCAGGGATTAACTCCATGTGACCAAGTTTCAAATAGTCGTTCATAAATTTGTGATATTGATCGGAAAGTGATTTGTTTTTACTAAATCGACGTTCAATTTGCTGTAGACGATGCACGGCAGTGTCTCTAGATGAACCAAGTTCATCACTAGAGTCTCGGAATGGAAAATTGACTACGAACCTGCCTGTTGAGTCACGAGTATGAGTTCTTTTGAAATGATGCTCGCAAGCGATTTCTTCATTCGTGAAAGGTTTTGTTTTATCAAGTTCCTCTAATTGCCAGAATTTATCGAGCTGAAACTCTACTGCATTGTAACTTGCGTGATTTGAAATAATTCTTTGGCAAGAAAGTTTTGTTTTTCCTAGAACAACCCAACCGAAAATGGATTCCATTGCAGTTAAAGATTGACCCTGAACATTTAAATGTCTATTGAGCATGATTTCTCCAAATACGTCAGCACCTAACAAAATGTCTGTTGGGCCTGGCTGGAGACAGTTGACATCCGCTAATTTTAAATGCTTAAATGTATTCAAAGCAGACGCATCGACTTGAAATTGAGGAAGGTCACAGGTGATTTTGGGTAAAATTAATGCATCTACAGTAATACTTGTGTTTTTGTAAAAAAGTGATGTTATTTCTAACTGAACTAAGCCTGCTACCCTTCCCACCTTTCGCGAACTTAACCCGTCTACATTTATGTTTACGCTAGTACGTTTAAGTTGTAATAAATTTACACAACTCTCTCTAACAAATGAGCCTTGACTGGCTGAATCGATGAGTATTCTGCATTTTTGTAAAGCGCCATTAATGTCTTTGACATTAACAATTGCAGTAGGCAATAAAACAGTATGAGAGGCAGGTATTGTTACTAATCGTGGAATCCCCCGTGTGTATATCGGATACCGTGTTGTGAATTAAATTTTTGTTGTTATTTGAAATTTTGCTATTATTTGGATTTTTTGAACATAATAAAGAATTATGTGATTTGGAACAGAATTTGCAAACACTTGCGCGAAATTTGTAATATATGCGATGCGTTTTATTTTCCTTAAGACAGTTAAAACACAATTTGTGTTTTTTAACAACATCCCATTTTTCTTTAATCGGAAGTTCTAAAAAACTATCGCACATGAATAATCCAAAATGTGCATCACTATTGCAATGTACGCAAACATTCGACACTATTTGTGAAGAGTAAGAAAATTTTTTATTTGTGTGAGTCATTTTACTTCCGCCCGCTTCGAAGAGAACAGATGTTTTTTCTTTCTGGCACTTGGCTAAAGACGCAATAGCGGTCGCTCTGCTTAAAACAAACGATTTAAATTCGGAGAAAGAGGGATTTTTTTTGTTTGTCTGTTCGAGAGTCCAAACGCGTAATGTTTCGGAGTCGAGTTTCCCCCTTAGCAATAAAATTATGTGGGTGTCCCAATATTCCACGGGCTGCCTCAATGTTTGCAGGGTGTCAATGCACTGTTGGGTGGTGTCAATTAGCTTTCGCAATCCTGAAGCTGATTCTTGTTTTAAAATAGGCTGCGAAACTAATTTATTTAATGCCGCATTTATAATTTCTGCTTCATTCTCAAAGCGCTCAGTTAACACTCTAACCGGATAGCACGGAAAATTCCGTTAGAGTAAAGATGCTTCGAAAATGGACTGCACGGATTTTTCTGCCTTCAAGTAACGTTTTCAAAAGCGGATTAGCCGCACTTTTCTGAAATCCTTTCCCCCTTTTAAGGTTTAACATCTTGAAAGATAATGAGGGACGGAGGAAGCAACACAGCAGGAGTTTTACGGCTCGCAGGGAACCCCGTGTTTTGACCCTGGGGCAATGTAAAAAATCGGGGAGAAATTTCTTTAGAACCCAAGAAGTGTTTGTTTGCTAGCTTGTATTTTAAAAGTTTCCAAAAGTCCCAACGCATAAGTAAAATATCTTACAATTCCCTTTTGGTTTCATATTAATTTGAAACTGTAACAAGTTGGGGCGTGTCAGTGCAATCTGCTATTTTATATAGTTTGACAAATTATATATTTTTTTAAGTATATTCTTTCGCTTCATTTTTCTTATTTTAATCAAAGCTTTCAGTTTTTGAAACATGATTATTTTATTATAAGATACCGAAAAAATTAATAAAACACCAAACTCTTTAAAATTTGGAACCTTTTCAATTTTCCAACCACTAAAAATGAATAAATTTAAACTTCATAAAATCATTTGAAACATTTTCTACCACTTGGATAAAAATAATAGCGAAAAAAAAACTAATTAAGATTTATTAGTTTTTTTTTTTTTTTTTTTAGATTTCAAAGCCTAAGTTTTCAGTACAGTGCCTGGTTATATATTGTTAAAATACGCCGAATTATATTTGAATTTTAAGTGCTTGAACTTCAGTTTACATCAAAGACAACATGAATAAAGATTTTCACACATTTTTTTTATAACTTGAATGTTTGAATAAATGGTAATCAAAAATATACGGAAACATTTACAGTAGGCATTTATGCATATAAATAAACATAAAAATCAATTTTAAATTCGAGCTATTCAAAAACATTCGAATTATATATTGTTCAAAAAAATATCTATTTATACAAAATACCTCAACATTTATCTTTTTTAAAGGCTAACTGAATAAGTAATTAAAATCTGGATATTTTTTGAAATCTCGACCTTATAAAGCTAGAAACTTTATGTTAGAAATTCCATTAGAAATTTCGAAAAAAAAATGCATCGCGCAGTTAAAAATTATTTACCATAAGTTTTAGCAATTGTTTGAGTATAATAAAAATTTCAAATTTTATTATATAGCTTCATTGGTATCTTTTAATATATTTCGAAGATTTCATACAATTCAGTTGAAAACCGCATGCTAAGAGCAAAAAATATACTAAAAAAATTGATGAATATACAATTACAATAAATTCTTACATAGAAGCAAAACTCAGAAGCTAAAGCGTAGGAATAAAAAATTTTAAGTATATCTGAAGTAGTTTTCGAAATATTTATTTTAAAGTTCAGAAAATTTGTGTACGTTATGTTATACTTAATATTAATTAAATGGTTAAAATAATGTGTTAATATTAGTCATGAAATCGTTTGATGACACATACATATATTAATAAAAATTACCGTGGTCATTGATGCGAATGTCAAGAATTTTATGTAATTTTAAATTCAGACATTAAGATATTGATGTAGAAAATATAAAATGACCATCTAAAATACATGAAAAATGCAGTCTGCTATAAAATGACCTTGACAAACAACTACTTCACTTACTATGGCAGAGCCGGCTTAGTCAGGGGCGATCTGGAAAAACAGAGAGAGAACCGCGGTTTTGATGGATGCCGCTCTAGCTTTTAAAGCTCCCAGGAAAAATTATATGTATATAAATTACAAATAAAAAAATAAATCTTGTAATTTTCCATACATTTTTATAACAACGAATTGTGGAATTGGCTTCCAATACATTGTTGTGTTTGACAATATCTAAGGTTACCAACCCTACTTTAAGTAGATTTGTACTACTTTTTCGTAACCGTATTCCTTTTAAAATTAATTCGTGCTGCCGAAATACATCTTTTGTACCCTTAAAAATTTATGTAAACTATAACGGTTAATTTTAATTTATGCAACTTGTGAAATGTTCATAATTAACCATTTCCGTCTAAACACTTTACATGAAAAAAAAAGTTTGGACTCCCTCATTCATTAGGGATTTATATAAGATTCTAGCATTAAATTTTATTTTTCACCGAATAGGATCGAGTAGTAGTGTTTAGTGCTTCCAAACCACAGGTCTGGGATTCTATTAACGGGCTGCGCAAGGTCGACTCTGCCTTTCATCCCCGCTACATTGGGTCGATAAATGAGTACCAAGCTTGCTTCGGGTCTTAAACACTGAAGGTCTCTGTTTAGACAGACCACCAAATCGGGACATCTGTTCATGCACCTCAGCGTCCAATGGTCACGTGTATTATGATGGGCGCAGTAGTTCCTGGCCCTCATGGATTGTTGTGCTTCTGAGTTTGCGTCTTAAGTTTGAGGATTACCTCACTTTGGGGAACCCCTTAGATAAACATGTATTTCCACTCATTTGCAATTAAACATTTTTCTTTCAATTACGTTTATTTCAGAAGGAAGTTTGATTTTTCAAACGTATTTGCTTAATAACATGTATATTTGTGTATTATATTAAACATTTTATCAATCCAAAATTACATGTTTTTAGCTCCTCTAAAAGATTTTAGGATTTACTGATCTTACAATCCATATACGTTTTATAGTAGTGTATTTAAAAAGATAAAAGACATTTTTACGACTGTGTGAGCTTTTTTGCCTCGTTTATAAATATAAAAAATTGCATTCAGCTACAGTCTTTAAAATGTACTGAAATAAGTGGAGGAATAGGATATTTACATATTATGAATATTTTTGACTGCAGTAAGATATATTTATATTTCAGTTTCTTTACAATTTGAATAGAAGTTGTAAGCCATTTTGCGAATAGTTTGATGTTGAGTATAAACCCATAGGCTGTTTAATATTGTAAAGTGTTTTACTTTGATACCAGCACACACTAAAATAAGGCTCATTTGCAGTTATATGATCAGCTCTAGGGATATTTAAATTTTCAAAAATAGTCTACACATACGAAAACATTCTTTCCTAACCGCACACCACATCTCATACTATATCTTCCCTACAGCAGGAAATATTTGTGTATACTGAAAAATTTAATACAGGATACATTTTCAAGTGTTAAATTTGTTTTTAAAATTTGGTATGAATACATTGTGGAACTGTCGGTTAACTTCACTGAACAAAATTGTTTTAAGTGTACTGTTTTGAAAGACAAAATTAATTAGGGAGAACTTTTCTCACAATAGAATTTGTAATGACTGAATTGTGTGAAAATGTAGTTATCGATGTGTGACATTTTTCCTTGTAATAAAAGAAACAGAAAGATAAGAAATTTAACTTGAGTAGAAAATGGTTAGAAGTACTGTCATGCGTATTTGAAAAAGTATATCTCCCATTAAAATTAAAAATTATTGACTGAATGTGTGTTATGTCCATCACAAATGCCGATGTAGAAAATACATTTTTATTTAAAGCAAGGAGTTCGAAAAAAGAGAACACTAGGAAGGAAAATTTAAATTTTTTCCGAAAAATATTCAGTTAACATAAAAATATCTAATAAATTAAAAGTATTGAAATCCTTTTTTAAGCTATTTTAAATTAAAAATATAACTGAATAGAGAAAGATCGGTTTTATTTCATAAATATAATCATTGTATGTAATATTTATTGTGTTATTGTTTAAAAATGAGATAGGGCCTTTGCTCTTTTTACCTCATTACTTTTTTAAAAAAACAGGAAAGTGAGCGCGTTTTCTTACTCTCATATTCAAAAATGAATACAGGATGCTTTTTTCTGATTCAAATCGCAATACCAAATATATATATATATATATATATATATATATATATATATTTTAATTTTAAAAAAAAAAATGACAGAAAAATAAATTTTCTTTGAAGAAAATATAATTATTTTTCAACTTCTAACATACTATTTATTTCATTTTTTCTTCTTTTTTTTACCTTTCATTTTTTAATTTTATTGTGAGTGAACATATAGGAGAAAGAAACACCGAATTCCACTACGCTTTCAAAGAAGATTGCCCAAGGCAACTTAACAGCTAGCTGTAAACGATTGATCTCTTGGTTCTTACTTTACAAAAGGACCGAACTGGGTCGTAAAATTGTCCCCGTTCGACCTCCCAAGTTCTAAAAGGGGGAAAGGAAAAAAGTCTGTTGCATTTTTGAAGGGAATCGTAAAATAAGACTTAAACGCTTTCGGAATAACTTTTCAGGAGGAAGGTATCCAGTTAGAGGGTTAATTTAAGAGTTAAGATACTGCAGTTTTTGACTATCACTTAAAGTACTATTATTCCCTACACTCGCTAGAAATAAATCGCGAAAAGAGATCCAGTTTATATAATTTGAAGTAAATACTGGCATTTCTATGCGAGGAAGTTTAATATTGTTTACATTAGTGTTAACAATGTTTTGGCATACCTTAGTATTATTATGATTAACAAGTTTTTTCATTTCCTCTTTTAAAATAATTTTTAGTGTATCTAATTTCGAAAATAAATCATGCATTTCCATTTCATAAACGTTAAAATCTTCATCTGCACAAGTGCTTAAAATATTATCGTTTAAATTATTTATTTCAATATCTATTGAATTAGCATCTATTTCATAAACTTCGATGATGGATACAGAAGTTTCTTGATTTTGTAAATCATCTACTTTTGAAACTAAACGAGTTAGCTTACCTTTTAAGATTTTCTTTTGTTTAAGAATGGCGTCCATGTTGGATTGTTTGTGACCTTCCCAAACACCAAGTTCAATGCTTGCAATGATTATTTAGTAAAGTCTGTTTTTGCGCTTGATTACTTCGACAAATGTCGCAGACCGCTTTTCACTTCATCAATTAAATGTTTTGACTTGAATGCTCTGGTAGCTCGACGGACCAGAGTGAATGTGCTGGAAAGAAATCGGTCAGGTCCGTTTGAAGAAGCTTTATTTTCTGTGTTTTTACTCAGTTACAAAAATACATCCGGCGGCTCTCGCGCGCCCTCTTACGGTGAAAAATAAGAAGGCGTTACATCACCGAGATAGATAAAATCTAATATTCTTTTTCACTGGATCACTTCTGAAAAAAATTCCAACTGCCAATCCTTCGTGTAGTTTCGTGGCCACGGTAGCCGAGTGATATAGGTATCGGATCGTGGCTTACCTTGTCACGAGTTCGAGCCCAGTACTATTAAAGACCCACCGTGTAGGGCAGAGATGCACGTTAAATCTGTCGAGAGCTGAAACGTCCTCCCGTTGGTGTGGTGTGGTCGTTAGGAGAGGCGGTGCCAGCTCAGATGTCGTCCACGTCACTTGACCATGGTACAAAATTACGTGGTCTGTCACCAAAAGCACTCGTGTAGCTGAACAGTGCGACGTTAATATTGATGCGACGCTATTTTAACTTATTAATATTCTCAAATCAACCCAGGTTCCATAATTTCACATCGCATCATGGTCATAGTTAAAATGCACAAGAATCAATCATTTAACAGAACGAACTTTTAACGTTTAAGATAAATTTATTTAAGCACACTTAAAAAGGATTTTTACTTCTACAACAAGAAGATCAAAAATAATTAAAAATTAGCCTGAGAGAGAGGTGTAGATGGGGGAGGGACATTTTTTTTGCTCAGTCTAGGCTGGAGCTCAGTCTAAGAAGTATATACTTTCTGCAATTCTGGGAGAGGTTCTCTTGTCTAAATTCGAGTGCGTTACCTTTTTATCCCGCACCTCATCACTCCAAAATCCTGGAGCTGAACTCTTTGCTCTCTCCTTTTGTGTGTACACTGACAGCATGAGTGCTCTAGAATCCTTGCACTTTTTAACAGAACGCCGACACCCCACTGTGATCGAAATACTTATTCTTCTGCGAAAATTGGAGAGAAAAGGTTTTCATATAATTTTTTCCTGGGTACCTGGACACGTGGGTATACTTGGTAATGAACAGGCTGATATACCGCTGCACAATCCATGTCTGATCACATGCAGCGGCCTGTTTGTTACCGAGATTTAAAGACTTCTACACAGAACTATATCCATCGTGTATGGCAAGAGACTTGGGATCAGCAGATCCTCAACAAGCTGCATAACATTGATCCTTCCACTTCTCATTGGGCAGCACTACCAGTGCGAAGACATGATGTCCGCTAGACTCGACTTCGCAGTGGTCACACTCGTTTCACGAACAGGCACCTTCTGTTGGGTGAAAATGCCCCAGAATGTCCTTCGTGCAAAGTCCCATAATCCGTCTATCATATTTTAATAGATTGTCCCGTTTTTAACCGTCATCGCATCACCTTCTTTCATACATCTGTTTTAACCTTATCTGACTTGGTGGGGGAAACTCCCCACCAAAACCTTTCTGCCTTACTTTTAAAAATTGGATATTTACATTTGATTTCATTTGTGTGTTTCTTCGTATTTTTACTATATTATATGTATGTATGCATATACTTTTATACATATATCTTTTAAAGAATGACTTTTTCTTTTTTAACTAGTGTTTGGCGCAGCTTGGCCAAAATTGACCCTTGCGCCATTAAAACTCACAATCATCATCATCAGCAGCATTACTATTTTTAATTTGTGATCCGAGTGTCACCTACTCATGCATTATGTTTAGTAAATAGGATATGTGCTTGCTTTTTTTCACACAAACTGTCGAAGTCTAGGTCAATTGAGGTTAAATGCAAACGCATTACATATTCTGAGTTTAATTTGTTTTTATAGCTACTTACGTTGAGAAATATACAACCATTTAAACTCAATATTCTGAATGACATTAAAATGTGGGAAATTCCATGTATTTTGTATGAGCATGCAACCTAAAACTTGGAACCTGTTCTTGCTTAAATATAAATTTTAACACTGAATCTGTTGATATGTTGATAAATTAAGCAGCTTATTAACATGCGCCTCTTCTCCATTATAGGTGTTTTTTTTTCTTCTTCCACAAATACAATATGGTGCATTTTCTGCTAAACTATTAGTTTTACAAGTCATTATGCTAAGGAGTATAAAATTATCTCATGGAACCCGGGATAGTAAACAATAGAATATTCACAATCTAGTAGGAAGTATATACAAATAAAATTAAAACACACACACATTTTAATATTCTTTTATTATATTATAATAAAAGTTTAAAAAGTGTTGCAAAATAAAGTTATTATACATAAATACAATTTTCAGTTTTATTGAATAGGATGAACTTTAGATACACTTCTAATTACACAAATTTCATAGAGAACAGGAATCCATTTTGCATACATATTTATAAGTTATTTTTTGATTATTTTAATGTGACTCATGGAACCCCTGGGTAAGCCTTGTGGAACCCCTGGGTTCCATGGAACAAAGTTTGAAGACCACTGGTATAAAGGAACCTAGAACATTTACAATTTCCATGATTCACAACTTTTGTGGTACACATTCTTGTAATGTCACCATAGTCAAATTTGTACCAAACGATTCTTGCCACTTTTCACTAATATAAGACCCATTGGTTTTTTCACATAAAATGCATAAGAATATTTTTGTTTTCTTTTGCACATATGATATCAGGTTGTTTAAATTTGGCTGTGGTGTCCTTAATACATAATTACCCAAATTCTAGTGTACATAGTTTTATTATAAAAGAGTTTGCAAAAGGCTTCTGAAAAAGTATCATTTATTTCAGATACAGAACTTCCTAACATACTTGTATTACCAAATGCAGAATCCTTATAAATTTTTTTAAAAAAAATCAGTAGGCTTAAAAAACATATTGTGCAATATATGAGGAAAGCGAGGCTCTGTTACTTATTAGTCTGGAGGATCTTTAAACCTCTCTCTGAGTATTAACTCATACAAATAACATTTGAACTTTAAAATATGTTATAAATAAAAGTATATTTTTTCAGAATATTTTTGAAATGGGGAAAAAGGATTTCTGAAAGTAATTATTTGGAAATTTTTGTGTATGACTTGTAAAATTATTTTCACCTAATCTAATAATTGATTGTTAACTTTTGACTTTAATTTAACTATTAATGCATTATTATAAAATGTTCAGTCTGTTTTGTTTGCATGACAAGTATTTTTGGTACTTGTATATTACTGCAAGTTTAATCGAAGTGCATGGTTACATGTACCACTCATGCGAAATTAAGTTTGTCAATTTGGAGGGGGGTTTCTTTTGAACATTAGCATTGTTGAAATAGTAATAAAAACCATATTTTTTTGCAATTAATTTCATCTTTTAGGTTTTTAATAAAATTTAAGATGTTTTTTGTAGAAAAGAAACACAACAGTGTTGAATTTTTCTGTTCATTAACTTTTTGTACAAAGTAGGTTATGTTTATGTATTATTTTTATATAAATTTTCTCAATTTTTACTGTTTTCCATGTTTTACAATTTAAGTTTTTTTCTCCATAAGGGTTTCTACATTAATCTGTAAACTGCTTCAAATATCTCATTTTCTTAAAATCTATTGCACATAGAAGGACACATTAATATTATCCTTTTTTTAAGGACTGCAGCATAACAAGGAAGGGGTTTGGGGAAGATAAAAAAAACCCATCTATATATATATATAAAGCATATATATAAATTTTTACCACTTTTACTGATTTTGATGTTTTTCGAATTTGAATTTTTTTTATTAGTTTTTCTATATTAATCTGTAAACTGCTTCAAATATCCCAATATCTTATTTGATAACTTTTTTTCTCAAAGACCACTAGCCATGTTCTCCAGTTAGGTGTGGACCACTGCTTACTCAATATTGTGTTTTTTAAATTCATGAACTAAAATGTGTTTTTGACAGCAGGTCTAGAGCTACTTAATTTAAAACATTTAATTTTTTTATTTGTGGTGAAATGCAGTTTTAAAAACATAAATGATGATTAATTTTAAGCATCTATTAATTAAATTAAAATTAATTACCTGTTGCCTAAAAAAATGTAAGTAAAAAAAAATTATAATTTTGGTGAGAAGAATGAACCTGATGCATTTTAACAATTTTTCAACATTTCGTATCAATTATATTGGGTTAAACCTTGTTAGCGAATTCCAGTATTTTTTTTTCTTTTGGATATTGACAACTCTGATAAAGTTTCTTTTCAAGGAAAAAAGGAATTAAAAGCTTTATCACATTTTTCCATAATTTGGGATAAATAATATGTATGTCTTTTTAAATCTAAAATTGCTAATATCCTGATCTAAGCTGTATTTAAAGATCTTCATTAGAGTCTCTATTCCTATAAGTTCCTCTTGTAAATATGGCATTTTTTTCAATGTGGCGTTACAAATTGCCTACTGTAATATTACCTTGGTCAAAACATTCTCAAAATGAATTTCAAAAACTAAATTGAGGGCATTTAAATAGTGAATGTAGTTTTGGATGTCATGTTCCTGGCAGATTATCTGTGACAAATTGAGAAACTGAGGAAATTCATGACTTCCAACATTATACTCCTTTAGCTTAATTCTGGAAAGAAATGGTGAAATGATGGTCATTGATTTAATCATCCCCTCAGGGGTCTCGCCTCCTTTAGGTGAGTGCGGGTTTCACGCTCCCGAGGTACCCTAGTGATCTTTCTCTTTTCCCTAGGGGTTTACTGTCTTTGGTAAACACGGGCTTCACGAACCCGGGGAACCCTAGTGATCCTTCTCTATTTTCGGCCCTCTTTCTTGCCATTCCAATTTCCCTTTTCTTCTTTTCATGCACCTCAGGGGCTCACTTTCGGGTGAGTACGGGAGGCCACGTCCCCGAGGTACCCGAGTGAATTTTGAAAAAAAAAACCCCAAAAAATATTTGCTTAGTTAGTGTTTAAGTTACAGGTCCATATTTAATGTTATATTTAGTTCAGTTAGGGGTTGTTTTGTAGTTAATTTTATTTTGGATATTTTGAGTTTAATTGTTTCTACTATTTTAATTTTGGTTTATTTCTTTGGGGTATTTGAAAAGTAAAATTCTTTTGTTTTAAATTACGAAATGTTAAGACTGGTTTTTGAGTCTGACCCGCATGTTTGCCGTGTGCGGCGACCCGTACCGGGGGAAAGTGGAGTCTGGGGTTCCTGTTGCGTGCCCTTTGGCCCATGCTTCTCCGTAGACGGGAGGCAGGAGTGAGCCCGCTCCTGTCAATCGGCTAGTGATTAGTTCTGCGGATTCCAATACGGGTTCTTTTGGAATACCAAAGACGGTTGCTTTAGGGTTAGTATTGCAGTTAGGGGTGCCCTGGGTGAACTGGCGGATCACATCCCGAACCTGTACTACTATACTCCAGTACCACCTCTGAGGTAAGTGCCGTGCCTGACGCATGTCAGATGACCGGCGGGCTGCCTCCCCTTGTTGGGCTCCATGGTGGGTGGAGGCGTACTGGGGTGAACACCACAAAGCACTCATGGAACCCAGCCGGAAATCTCCTTCAGTGGAGCACCATTCTCTTACATTTTGCGACTCGTTTCGTTTTTTTATCGATAAAACTCCCGACACCTTTACCAACGTTTCACCCTTTCTAATTGAGAAAGCTTTTACTAGCAGTATTGGGGAGGTCAAATCGATTCGTAAGATGCGCTCCGGGAACTTGTTCCTCGAAGCGTCATCGGCGAAACAGGCGACCGCCCTTATACATCTGCAAAAGCTCGCTCATTTAGACGTTACCGTGGCTCCTCATACTACTTTGAATTTTTCGCGCGGCGTCATTTCACCAGCGGATTTTCTCAACGTGTCGACTGAGGAAATCAAAGAAAACATGCAGGCCCAAAACGTCTGTGATGTTAGGCGTATCACGATAAGGCGGGATGGACAGGTCCTGAACACAAAGCACCTCATCCTGACCTTTAATACGCCTGACCTTCCACAGACAGTTAAAATGGCCTACATCCGATGCCCAGTCCGACCATACATCCCGAATCCGCTGCGATGCTTTCAGTGCCAGAGATTTGGACATTCGAAAACAGTCTGCCGCGGCCAGCCAACCTGCTCTAGATGTGCAGAGGTAGGCCATGATAGCGCAGACTGTAAAGCAAAGGAACGATGTTTGAATTGCAAAGGCGATCATTCATCGTTTTCTCGATCTTGTCCAACATGGATACTCGAAAAGGAGATCACGGTCTTGAAAATCAAAAATAAAATTTCGTATCCGGAGGCTCGGCGTGTTGTATCGTCACGCACGCCAGTTTCTGGAAAAAGCTATGCGTCGGCGACCAGCAAATCCTACGTATCCACAGCCATTCAAGTAGATGCGAGTACGGCTCCAACATCTGCGACAGCCGCATCTATAACACCGAAGAATGTTGCAGTGGATACACTTAAGTCTGTATCCCCTCCACGCGATGTTAAGAAGAACAGGAAAACACGCATAAAGGACTCGGGGGTGCAATCCCACAAAAAAAAGAGGTCGAACCTCTCTAAAAAACTCCATGACATGGGAGACGATGTCATGGACCTTCACGCCTCACAAAGCGACGAGAGTCTGATGGACGATCTGTCGCCCAGACCTTCGTCTTCTGGCTCCTTGCGAGGAGCAAGTGCGAAGACTTCATGACCTCCTTTATCTCCTGGAACTGCCGTGGTCTAAGAACTCGACTTGCTGATCTCAAATCCATCATATCCACGTACCAGCCCGCATGCGTTGCTCTTCAGGAGACATTTCTGAAGAGTACCATGACAATGCAAGTGCGTGGTTATAATTGTGTACGACGGGATGTAGATGGCGATACATCTCCAACCGGAGGTGTATGCCTCTTCACATCTAATCTGTTTCCCAGTAATGTCGCCACACTGCACACATCATTACAGGCTGTGGCTGTTCGGATTCACGTCCATTCTTTAGTCACAGTCTGTTGTGTTTATTTACCACCCAACGATGTTGTGCCACAAGTGGATTTGAATCATTTAGTCAGTCAATTGCCAGCTCCATTTATTTTGCTCGGTGACTTTAACGGACACAGCCCTCTGTGGGGCATGATGTTACAAATTCTCGCGGGCGACAGATCGAACAGTTGATTTCTGATCACTGTCTCTGTCTGCTGAACAACGACGAGAAAACGTATTTCCATGCACCCACGAGGACATTTCACTCCCTCGATCTAGCCATCTGTTCGCCAACTCTGCTACCGATGTTGAATTTCGAGGTTGCAAACGATCTGCACAACAGCGATCATTTCCCTCTCCTAGTCTCGCATGTTAATGGTGCGGGGACGCGTTTTCGTCCCCCCACTTATCATTTTCATCGCGCAGACTGGGATAAATTCACGCGGTTAGCGATTATCACCTGCACAATGGTCCAGAACAGGGCAGTTGATGAAGCAGTCTTCAATGTCACTGAAGCTATTCGGAATGCTGCTGATGCAGCCATTCCCAGAACATCTAATTCTCCTCGAAAGCTGTGCAAACCATGGTGGAACGCTTCCTGCCAACAATCCAAAAAGGAACAAAGGAGGGCGTGGGGTATTTTCAGGAGGTACTCCACAACTGATAATCTCATAGCGTTCAAACGTGCGAAAGCGTTAGCTCGTAGAATACGTCGTCAATGCCAGAGAGAATCTTGGATCCAGTATGTGTCTTCAATCACATCGTCAACTACCAGCCAACAGTTATGGAGAAAGGTCAAAGCAGCGAATGGCCTTTATCGAGAATTTAACATTCCGATATTGGAAACTTCTACTGCTTTGTTTTCGTCACCTTTAGATGTGGCCAACTTGATTGGCAAAACATTTGCTAGTGTGTCCAGCTCCGATTCATATAGCCCTGCATTCCAGGCGACTAAGAATCGTTTAGAGCGGACACCTATCAACTTCAGGTGCCGACAGCCTTTACCATATAACTGTGACTTTGACATGTTTGAATTGAAGAGAGCCTTATCATCAGCCCACAATACTAGTCCAGGTCCTGATGGAATATCCTATGAATTGCTTCGCCATTTGAACGAGGATTCACTAGTAAGTCTCCTTTACCTATTCAACCGAATATGGAGGGAGCAGGTGTATCCTACTCAATGGCAAGCAGCCATAGTGATCCCCATTCTAAAACATGGTAAAGATCCAAAGAACCCTCTTAGCTATCGACCGATAGCACTCACGAGCTGCCTTTGTAAGACACTAGAACGTGTGGTCAATGCCCGTCTCGTTTATGAGTTAGAAAAGAAGAAATGCATTCCTCTGTTTCAGAGTGGCTTCCGTAAAGGAAGATCCACTCTCGACAATATTATTACACTAGAAAACAAAATCAGAAACGCTTTTGTCCGGAGGAATCATTTAGTTTCTATCTTTTTCGATATCGAGAAGGCATATGATCGTACTTGGCGCTATGGGATACTTCGCACTTTATTTAATTTTGGATTAAGAGGCAATTTGCCTACTTTTATTAAAAAATTTTTAAATCTTCATACTTTTAGAGTGAGACTGGGTGGCACTCTCTCTGCTTCTTTTACCCAAGCTGAGGGAGTTCCTCAGGGGAGTATTTTGAGTGTCACCCTTTTTATATGTCATATCTCTCACATTTTACCTGTTTTATCGCCTTCTATACAGGCTTCTCTATACGTGGACGATCTACAGATCAGTTGTGAAGGTTCGGACATGCACATGATTGAACGGCAGTTGCAAACTGCCGTCAACAGCATTGTAAAATGGTGCGACAGCAACGGTCATAGTATTTCTGCGAGCAAGAGTTGCTGCGTGCACTTTTGCCGCAAACGGGGTATTCATCCCGACCCCGAAATATGCATTCGTGCTGTACAAATTCCCGTAGTTCCCGACGTACGATTCCTCGGAGTAATTTTCGACCGCCGGCTCACTTTCCTTCCGCATATTTTACAATTGCGGAAGAGGTGTGAAAAGTCTCTAAACCTCTTGAAGGTGTTGTCAAACACCTCTTGGGTGGCAGATCGAACATCATTACTCCGAGTGTACCAGGCAATCGTACTCTCTCGCATCGACTACGGATGTGTTGTATACGGATCAGCGTGCAACTCTACTCTGAAAAAACTTGACCCCGTCCACCATATGGCATTGAGAATCTGCTCGGGTGCGTTTCGCACATCACCGGTGCAGAGTCTCTATGTTACCTGTCATCAACTTCCTCTAGATCTTCGACGGAGGAAGCTGTCTCTTGCGTATTATTTTAAGATCTTGTCCGTGCCTTCACATCCTCTGCAGAATGTGTATATGGGTACCAGCATGAAGAGACTTTATGATGCACGGCCGTCTAACATCCGGCCGTTTATGGATAGGATGAAGCTTCATATTTCTGAACTCGACCTACCTAACGTGCATATCCAGCAAAGGAACCTTTTCCTATTCCAACCTTGGAATACGCCACGGTTCCATTATATCAACCCTTTTGCCACTTACAGTAAATCCACTGTGGCGCCTGTTGTCTTTCAACGCGTCTTCGCCTACCACCGCAGTCAGTATAGTCGTTATTCGGCCATCTACACTGATGGTTCGAAACGTGCAGATTACGTTAGCTGTGGAGTCGTGATTGCAGATATTATGCACGGTTATAGGCTCGACACTTCTTGCAGCATTTTCACTGCCGAAGCTGTCGCCATTTACCGTGCACTTCAATTCATCGACTCCACTATGCCCCGTAAATACTGCATCTATACTGACAGCATGAGTGTACTAGAAGCGCTTGAAAACTACAACGATCGATGCCATCCAGTGGTTTGTAAAATACTCGACATTACGAGTCGACTGTACAGCAAGGGTTTCGATATCGTGTTTTGCTGGCTACCAAGTCACGTAGGAATCATAGGCAACGAGCAAGTGGACAGCGCGGCAAAGTCGGCGACGACGCATCTGCCGCTAGCGGTTCCGCTATCGGATATGAAGCGCGGCATCATGCATCATATTTTTAAGATCTGGCAGGAATCGTGGAGTCAGTAGTTGGATAACAAACTGCACTCCGTGAAACCTGTCATAGGAGCATGGTCTGTGATGCCAATGCGAAGAACTGATGTCAAATTGACACGTCTTCGCATTGGCCATACTCGCTTAACACACAGGCATTTGTTGTTTGGAGAACACGCTCCTGAATGTCCTTCATGCAATGTCTCTTACACTGTTCACATTTTAATCGATTGTCCAGTTTTTAACCATCATCACATCACCTTTTTTCATACATCTATTTTAACCTTATCTGACTTGGTGGGAGAAATACCCCACCCAAATCTATTTGCTTTTATAAAGACGATTGGATTTTTTTATTTCATTTGACTTTTTAAAATATTTTATGTTTACCTTTATTTTTTATATATGTGCATGCAGGCATGCACATATATAATTATTTTTCTATAATTGTATTCATGTGTATTTTTAACAGGGTTTTAATATTTTAACAAACGTGTGGCGCAGTATAGCCAAATTTGGCTCTTGCGCCATAAAACCCAACACTCACTCACTTACTTGATTTAATCATGTTTATGCTGTTGCTTAACTTTAATCTCATTATAGTTAGTAAATCTGTTTGATAGATAAAAATTTAGTTTCCTCTTGATTAAATTTTTTCTAAAAATTGAATCTTTAACATCACCAAACTCTCAAGCAGTCATCAAAGGTGAAAAAAAAATCTACAAATAGAATTATTTCAAGAGCAGTGTACTTTAGTGTAAGGGAATTAATAATGAAAGTTCTCATCATTTTTCTGCACATGATAGTGCAAATAACCATGTATTCAATTGGTTGTCTTGCATTCAGTTTATTACTTTGTTGCTTAATTGAAGAGATGCATTCAATCTACCATTTATATTTTTAACAACTAAATGATGTCATAGCATGATGTACTGTATTGCTAATGCATACATAGCTAATGTGATTAACATTGGAAGGCTGTGCTATTTTTCAAATGTTTCAGTCAAAATATTGATAATAAAGTTTTGCACAATGTGAAAAAGTTGCCTGTGGTTATTTTCAGAAATACTTAAGTTTTTAAATATTCAACTCAAATTTCAAAATTTTTTCCAAAAATCCTTTATAAAAGTTATGTATAATCTCATATTTTTAAATCACGGGGTCTAGAAAAATGAAGCGTGCACTTTTTCAGGATGTAGGGTCTTTTAATTGCGAAGCTATTATAACCAGCTGAATATTTTTACTTAATAATTATAATGAATAAACTTTTGCTTTGACATGTTCTACAGTATATTGAATACATTATTTTTTTTCTTTTACAGAATGATGTTACTCTGGACGAGAGAGCATGACTCATTTCCTTCATTGCAGATTTTAAAAATAAATTGTTGTACTCACATCTGCGAAAAAAACTTGCACATTTTAAATTAGTAAGATGGCTTTCACTCAAGGAAGCTCAAGGCATCATTTACATGTTCATGACAATGAAAAACTTAATGTTTGTGAAATGTGCAACAAAGGGTTTTCTGTAAAACATAACTTGATATCACATTTACGGATTCATACCAAGGAAAAGCCTTATTTTTGTGAAATGTGTAACAAAAGTTTTTCTAGAAAAGGGGGGTGATTTTAAAATTCATTTACGTATTCATACAAAGGAAAAGCCTTATGTTTGTGAAATATGCAACAAAGGTTATACTAAAAAAAGTAGTTTAAAAGAACATTTATGGACTCATACAAATGAAAAGCCTTATATTTGTGAATTGTGCGGCAAGAGTTTTTTTCGAACTGCATGGTTAGAAGCACATCTACGCATTCATACAAAGGGAAAATCTTATTTTTGTGAAATGTGCAACAATGACTTTTCTCGAAGTCAAGATTTAAAAAGACATTTATTAGTTCATACGCAGGAAAAGCCTTATGTTTGTGATGTCTGCAACAAGGGTTTTTCTCTTTTTTAGCTCTTTAAAAGCACATGTACTTACTCATACAATGGGAATGCCTCATGTTTGTGAAATGTGCAACAAGGGTTTTTCTCGAAATGGTGTTTTAAAAGAACATTTATTGGTTCATACAAAGGAGAGGCCTTATTTTCGTGAAATATGCAACAAGGGATTTTCTAAAACTAGTAGTTTAAAAGAACATGTATGGACTCATACAAATGAAAAGCCTAATGTTTGTGAAATGTGCAACAAGCGTTTTTCTGGAAGTGATAATTTATAAAAACATTTATTGGTTCATACCAAGGAAGAGTCTTATGTTTGTGATGTCTGTAACAAGGGCTTTTCTCAAAATGGCTCTTTAATAGCACATTGACTTACACATACAAATGAAAAGTCTTATGTTTGTGAAATGTGCAACAAGAGATTTTCTCGAAATGGTGATTTAAAAATACATTTACAGATTCATTCAAAGGAAAAACCTTATGCTTGTGAAATGTACAACAAGGTCTTTTCTTGAATTGGTAGTTTTAAAAGAAATTTATGAATTCATACAAAAAAAAACTTTATAAAATGTGCTACTAGGTTTTTTCAGAAACTGATCACATACAGCACACATTTACATATTCATAGCAAGAAAAAGCCTCGTGTGAAAAAATTAATTTTCTATTTCACAAAATTCTAATATAAGAATAAAGGTATCACTTACCTTATTCTTCCGTTTCTAACGCCCGGGATGAGCTTGACGTAAAAGATTCGATTAAATAGACTCTTAACCAAGAGAATGAGAGTCCTTTTTGATGCAAAAAAGATTTAATGGACAAGGAAAATAGACAACTGATACATTTCACGTTCGAATTACAGATTCAGCTACTCATTACTGACAAAAGTAAACAAAAAAAAGGAATGAGCTTACAGCGCCACTCTAGTTAAACTACAAGTTCGTTAGCTCCGTTCGCGAAACTCCCCACATTGAGTTTTGAATTTTTAAAATAAAAAACTCAACAAGAGTCATTCAGTCCTTTTCGGGGTTTAAAGAGTCTACCATGTCGAGGTCCCGGCTGTTGAAGTTCTCCGTCAGAAATTAAGACATCTGGCAATTCAAGGGTCTCAAGTCTCGGCTCCACTCCGGCTTCCACATCAGAAACACTGAAACAGGTCTGCATCGAAGAGGTTTCTACCTGCTGGTGTCCACTTGTCTCAGCTCTGGGATCCAGTCCAGCTTTACCATTAGAAATACTGGAACAAGGCTGCATCGAAGAGGTTGCCGCCCTCTGGGGTTTACTCAGTTCATGATCTATATTAATAGGTAAATGACTTCCTTCATTAGCATCTGAAAATAAAGGAGAGTTAGTAGGGTGTACAGATGATTTATTTTTCTCCATCACCTCTAGGAGGTACAATTTTTGCACTGGACGCAGAAAAGAGCCAAATTTAGTTTTTACTTGGGCGACTTTAACCTTCTTGTCTTTGCCAGGATACAGTTTCAAAATTTTACCTAAATTCCAGTTTAATCTTTTGGTGTGGTCATCTCCCACCAAAACAATATCTCTTTCACTTAAGGTATTTCCCCCTTTTATATTTCTTGTCTCTCTCAATTGACCTAAATATTCTACTCGAAAACGTTTCCTAAGATCATTTTGTATTCTATTTCGGGGTACACTAATATTTTATTCAATTTATTTTCATCTATTTGATCTAACTCCGGCACACCAATTTCTCTAATGTCTTGCAAAAACATTGCTGGAGTTAGAGGTTCCGAATCTTCGACGTCTCATCTGTAACATAAGTTAATGGCCTGGAGTTAATTAAACTTTCACTATGGCAAAGAACCGTATACACTTCTTCATGATTCAAGGAAGTTTTTCCCAGAGTTTTTCTTAAAGTCCTCTTCACAAGTCCGATGAATCTCTCCCAAAAACCTCCCCACCAAGGAGCCTGTGGAGGGATGAATTTCCATGAAATTGGATTTAGCTCTTCTACATTCTTCAATTTTTCTAAGTTCACTTTGTGATAAAGTCGATAAGCACCTTTAAAATTGGTGCCGTTATCCGAGTAAATGACGGATGGTCGGCCTCGGCGTACTATAAATCTTCTTAAACCAAGCAAGAAACTTTCAGTCGAAATGGAGGTTAACAATTCAAGATGAATTCCTCTATAGACTGCAAAGGTCAATATCAAAATCAAATTCTTCTCCCCATTCTTAAGAATGAGAGGTCCTGCCAAATCAAATCCTATAATTTCAAAAACAGCAGCATCTCTCACTCGGTCTTGGGGTAAGAGATATTCTGATACCGATATAGGTTTCGCATTGAATCGCTTGCAAATAATGCAAGTCTGAATGACTTCTTTAATGGTTTTTCTTCCTTTCAGGATCCAATAGCTTTCTCTGAGAGTGTTCATAAGCATCTGAACTCCGGCATGACCTAACTGTACATGCGTATAAATAATGAGTGCTTTGACTACTGGATGATTGGAGGGAAGTATAATAGGTAAACGGAAGTCCTTGTGTGATCATCCTTTAAAAATACTTTAGTCTTCAGTCTTAAAATCCCATCAGAATCTTTTGACTATTTGGAAGGGGCTTAATCTTTTGTCTTCTTCGTTATTGAATGCATCCATTTGTACCTGCTTAAACAAGGCACGTTCGGCCATTTTAATTTCTTCAAACTGTAAATCCCCTTTTATTTTCTTTGGTTTTTTGTCTTTTTCAGGTTTGTTAAAAACCTTTTTATCCAGGTTGTTATTCTCACAAGTTTACCATATGATGAAAATTGAAGATAATATTTCTCTTCCCTTTGTGTAGCCGCTGCAGTTATTATAGTTTTCTTCTTCTCCGAGTTGATCACTTCCATATCAGGGAAAAGTTCGGATTTTGGCCAGTCTTCGGTTGAATTTTTAAGCCAAGATGGACCTTCCCACCAACGTACTTTTTTGAGCGTCTTCACTGAACATCCTCTAGAAGGGAGATCGGCTGGGTTCTGCATTCCAGAAACGTATCTCCAATTTTCTTTAGAGGAGAGCCTTCTTATTTCTTCAACTCTATTGGCAACGAACGTTGCCCACGAGCCGTCTCTTTTTAACCAATGAAGAGCATCCATTGAATCTGACCAATTGGTAACGTCAACCTTTTCCATATGTAAATCCTTCTTCAAAGAATCAGCAAGCCTAGCTCCAATCATACATGCTAACAACTCTAATCTAGGAATTGAAGTTCCTTTTAAAGGTGCGACTTTTGATCGAGCTTGAATTAATTGGCAGGTTACTTCACCCTCTCTTTCTGCTCGCAAAAAAGCACAGGTAGCATATGATAATTTCGAAGCATCACAAAAAACTTGTAGTGATAGGTTCGTATCTTTAAGATCAAGATTCGATAATCTTCGTGGAACCTTGAGGTCTTGTATCTCTATAAGTTTTTTCCACGTTTCAAATTTTCTTTCCATGTCTATTGGTAATTTGGAGTCCCATGAAGCTTCTATCTTCCAACACTCTTGTATAAGTAATTTGGGGATGAGGGTGATAGGACATGTGAATCCAATTGGGTCGAAAATTCGATGAGCCAATGAAAGAATTCTTCTTTTTGTGACTCCTTCTTTCGATTCTGTTTCTCTGTAAGAGATGGAAAACGTATCTTCTTTCACATTCCACATAAGTCTAAGAACTATTATTTCTTCTGGGTCGGATTTCTGTTGATTATCTTGAAAGTCAAAATTTGATTCTATATCACTATGTCGCCATCCACGTAAGTCGAATTTACCTAATGACAACAACTCTGTGGAATCTCTTTTAAAAGACTCAAGTTCTTCGGAGGAATCGACACTTGTCACACAGTTGTCAACGTACATTGAATCTTTCAATTTTTCAGCAGCCTTTTCCAAATGTTCAGGTGCCTGCTTAAAATGATGGTTTAATACTGCCGCTAATAAAAAGGGACTACAAGAAACGCCAAAACCCACTCGACGATGCCTGCAGATAACAGCTTTCTCCAAATTACCACCTTCCCACCACAAGAAACGTAAAAAGTTCATGTCATTTTCGTGCAAAGATATCTGAAGGAAAGCTTTTCGAATGTCAGATATGACTCCGATTTTTCCTAAGCGAAAACGATTTAAAATTGCTGGTATCATTTCTATCAAATTGGGCCCCTTTTCTACGCAGTCATTCAACGAACAAGATTTTCCATGATGAGCTGACCCATCAAACACAGGACGAATCTTAGTCGTGGAATTTTCCTTGAATACAGGTCTGTGTGGCAAATAATGAAATTTCCCACCATTTTTTTGGTTCATCGTGTGCAATCTTTTCAATAATGCCTTCCTTTTCCCAGTCTACAAATACTTGTTCATAATCAAATAGTCTGCCTGTAAATTTTAAAGTTTTTACAGTTTTCTCCAATCTTCCCTTAGCTAAGCCTGTAGTGATCCTCAAGTCTTTTATTCCCTTCTAGCAACGGAATACTGACGATGTATCTACCTTCATCATCTCACAATACCATATTCTCAAAATGTTTCAAAGCAAGATCTTGTAATTCTAATTTCGATTTCTTTTCACTGGGATATTTTATTCCTAAAGAATCCAATTCCCAAAGATCTGATAAACGTGTGGCGCAGTATAGCCAAATTTGGCTCTTGCGCCATAAAACCCTACACTCAACTCAACAACCCAAAGATCTGATATTTTTTCTCTGTTCGTAAAAAGAGAATGAACAAGAATTGAATTCTCTAATTCAAATTTAGATTCACAGCTTAATTTCCCCATAACTGTCCATCTTATTCGAGTATTCACAGCCGTAAGCCCCTCAGAAAGTTGTTTTATCTCACCAGTAAATAATTTTCCAATTATATCAGATCCTAACAGAATATGTATTTCATCTGAATGTTTTTCGAAAAGACAAAGTTTGTTATTTGCGGACGAATCACTAATAAATATATTACGTGTTGCCAATTTCTGTAAAACGCGACAGTCATTAATTCTAGAGATTCCTAAACGAATGTTTTTCTGATCATTAACTTCCAGTATGAAACAATATTTTCCGTCATAACTGCGCAAGTTGATTAAATACTTATTATGAACTTCGGTCATTTTGTGTCCTCCAAAAAGTCCATGAGTTATTGTTTGTTTCCCAATACTTTTTAAGCCTGTAAATTTTGCAGCGTATTCTGAAATGTAACTTTTTTGGCTACCAGTGTCTAATATCGCTCTCACCACTTGTTTGGAATTTCCATTTTCTATAAAGACAGCTAATGTTTGTAAAAAAACTTCCCCTGTGTTTTGGTTAGCTAGATCGGTAGACGTTGACCCTATTTCTCTTTTCTGTTGCTTAAAACAAAAAATATTATGATGTAAGCCCGAACAAATTTCACATTTTGTTTTATTTATTGGGCAATTACGCGATAAATGCTTTGTGATTCTTAAACAGTTGAAACAAGCCCCTTTTCGCAATAAAATATTCTTCCTTTCTTCTAAAGACATATTAATAATGTATTCGCCTTCATTCGAATTATGAGTCATGGAATCGCAAAATATACAGATGAGTTTTATTTTGTCTTTATTTTCTTTAACAGGCGCCGTTAGTAGTTCGCTTGCAATATGAAAACTTTTTTGGTTTTGTTGTTTATATGATCTGGGTTCTCGAGAAAAATTTGATTTCGTTTACTGTCTACGATTGTATAATTCAAAAGATGATTTATTTGTAGTTTAAGTCTGCTCTCGTGCCGTCAAGGATTGCGTAAGAAACGAGAGCAACTGCTGAATATCTGAGCCAGAATATTTTTGTTGTAATTTATTATAATCTAATACCAAGTCAGTTGGAATAAGTTTTAACAACATGGGGCACAAAATTTTTCCATATTTCGCGGAAGATACGCATAATGAATTTAAACTTCTTAATTGAACATTACAGTTATCAAAACAAATTTCTGAAAAGAACGAAGGTCATTAGCATTTTTTAAAGGCTGTAATGATAAAATTTTGTTCATATGCGCTTGAATTAATATTTCCAGATTAGCAAATCTGTTCTTTAATAATTCTACGGCTTCATCATAGGCCTTTGCCGAAATTGGGAAACCTTCAACAGTGTTTAAAGCAGATCCTCCCAAATGCGCCTTCAAATAATTAAACTTATCGACTTAATTTAAAGATTCATTATTATGTACGGCTGTTTCGAAGCTATTCCAAAAAGTTAACCATTTTGAAGCGTCATCTCCATAGAATCGGGTGATATGATATTTTGGGACTTTAATGCGAATGTTATCAGAGTTCCGAAAATGAGAGAGATCATCTTGTGATTGTGGATAATGTAGTCTGTAAGGAGGACGAAGTAACACGGGATTTTGAAAATTCATTAATCTTCTTTTTCGCACGAAACTGCCAAAGTAACACTTTTTCTTTATATTTTTCGGCGATTCCAAATTCACCATCGAATTCTTCGGGCTTAAAAAGGGGTTCCATTTGTTGATCAACTAAAGTTAAAGGCTCAAATTTGATGCATAGAATTTCTACCAGTTCACTTAACCTATCAACATTTAAATCAGAATTCGATAATTCAGTTTCTAATTCATTAACTATCTTAGTAACAGCTGTTCTCAATGATTTTCGTTTGGTTTTTAACAACTCGAATGATTGTGCTTAGGCCATATTTTGTAGTATATTAAAATAATCACAGCTTATACTCCAAAAAAAGTTCAGATCCACTTAATATTTTCAATATTTCTACTAATTTCAAAACATTTCAATAATTTCTAATGTTCTAGTGTTCAAAAAGTTAACACAGTTCAATGTATCAGTTTCAAATATAAAAGTTCACCATTTAAAATATTTCTTTTTCCTTTCGATTATCAAATATTCAGATAAAATGTAACATATATATTTAATTATAATCAATATTAAAAAATAACTGTTTATTTTATTAAATTCTAGTTCAAACTTCTTTGCTTTCAAAATTCTAAAACTATTTCAAGCTCAGATCCCGGCAGGGATGCCATGTGAAAAAATTAATTTTCTATTTCACAAATTCTAATATAAGAATAAAGGTATCACTTACCTTATTCTTCCGTTTCTAACGCCCGGGATGAGCTTGACCTAAAAGATTCAACTAAATAGACTCTTAACCAAGAGAATGAGAGTCCTTTTTGATGCAAAAAAGATTTAATGGATAAGGAAAATAGACAACTGATACAATTCACGTTTGAATTACAGATTCAACTACTACTACTGACAAATATAAACAAAAAAAAGAGGAATGCGCTTACAGCGCCACTCTAGTTAAACTACAAGTTCGTTAGCTCCATTCGCGACACCTTGCATGTTTATAAAATATGCTGCATTACTTTCTGTGAAGGCATTTCTCTTAGACATCTGACTTTTAAAACCAGTGGAAAGTCTGAATTGTTTAATATTGCACCATTTTTTTTCTATTTATTATACCTTTAATAATGACTTACACTTTTGTAACAGGTAGAAAAACTTACACATAAGTTTCTACAAAAGTAATATTTGGTCTAGTTTGATATTGTACTTACGGTATTTTAAAAAAGACATGATTTTTTTTCAAAAGATTATCATTGGTTTCTTAAAGTAAGGTAATTACAGGAACAAGGATTTATATGATTTTCTTTGATATATTTTACTGTGTGTGAAAGAACAAAAAATAAAATTATTATATTTTATTAATTACACTGTTATTTTATGTATAATATGCTCATAGCATTAAATGTAAAGTTAAAGAAAGCTATAAACCAATGGTCAGCAACCTCTGGCACGTGTGACAGATGTGGGAAACGGAGCAGTCTCAGTGGCACTTTACCTCTACAAAATTAAAAGACAAAATTTACCTGCTTAATTTCCCCTATCTCCAACTCATGCATATTTATTTCAGGGCTGTTTCTCACTTTCAATTCTCTACCCCATAAAACGCTTCTGCTGAATCTGCATTTAGTTTGTGTGCTTTATGTAAAAGGAAACATTTTCTATGGGTTTAAATATTACTATTAATGCTAAATATTCAGCACATATCAAAATAATTGTATTTTACTAATGAACTAAAGTGTCACTCATCACTGCATAATCAGCAATAAAGAAAGTTGCTTTTCATTTTAGCACCAAAAGCTTGAGCTATATTGGTAAAGAAAAAGAAGCAAATGTCAAAAGGATAAATTAACATTTTATTTCCAGACGTAGTGTAGTAAGAGAAAACGTTATTTTATCAACATACATAATTTGGATTCAGAATAATTTCTGTGAAAAAAACCACTTGTGGAATAATTAGGTAGGGGAAGTGAATCTAAACATCACACAAAATGCCTTTGAAATAGATATTAAAAGCGAGTGCAATTTTGTGAGTTTTGTTTTAAAGAAACTCATAATTATTTTATTTTGTACTTCTGGTGCAAATCAAGCTATTAACCCTAGTTATTTGAATACAATTTTATTTTATTAAAAAATTTTCTCTTGTCAGTTTTTAAGTAAATGGAAGCTGATAATTATGAAATATAATTCATTGAACTAACAGAATTCTAGAAAGCAAAATTCATGTGAAAATCTGGAAGAAAACTTAACACAGATAACAACAACTTTTTTAATTTGCTAGATGCCATTGCCGGAGCGATTAAATTCTTTGAAGGAAATAGCGTAAGCGCTGCTTTCTGCTTTTGGTTAAACATATCTTTGTGAACAAATTTTTCTCACTTGAATTGTATTTTCAGTCTACGAAGAAATTGTTTGACAGCTGAACATTCAAAATTATTTCAAATTGAAAGCCACAAATTGTTCCCTGGTTTTGGTACATCAAACAGAGCTTTTCACACACATACAGGCAAAGTTTGCATTAAAATCTTAATTTTTTATTTAACTATGTTGTATGAGCTCTTATAACTTGTTGTTTATTTCTTGTTTTTATAAATATTTTTTAATTTTGTATAATTTATTTACAATTTTGAGTTTTTATTTATATTAAAGCATAATCATATTTTGTTTACTTCTTATTTTAATGTATTTACTTAGAAGATGCATATTTATGTTTAGAGCTATAAACACATAAGTTCAGTATTAAAAAATAGGACCCGAATTTGGTATTTTTTTTTCAGATACAAAGCAATTGAAACATTATTATTATATTCTGGCTTCACTATCTTATAGATAATTATTTATTTTATATAAACTATATATTCAATTTCATCTGAGTTCAGCCGTTTTTCAGGTATAAAATATGTTTCACATATTTTCTCTTATGCTAAAAGAGTTATCACTTTACATATTAAAACAAAAGAGTAACTATGGAATATTTTCTAATTTTAAAAGCATTATATATATGTATTATGTTATCTCAACATGTGTATCAATTACAATGTAGCAAATTTTCATAAAAATGTAGACATTTTTTTTAAGTCTTTATTTTTTACTTCTATTCTCTAACTCTGAATATATTGCAGCAAAATGGGGTGTTTTTTTTTTTTTTTGCATGTGGCACACGGAATAATAATAGTAAATTGGTTTGGAATGCCACAGCCATAAGGTCGGACCCCTGTTATAAAGTCTGAAAACTTATTCATGAATCACTTGGATATTTGTTAAAATAAATACTGTGAATGCCAGTTTATTGATATTTATCTTATTTCTAAGAATAGTTTTGATAGATAAATCTAAAATTTGTGGGTGTACTATTTCTATGTGATAATGGGTAATTGTTCTTGTGTTAATCCTTGTATGCATGATTTTTTTGCTTGTTTTTGAATTAAATCAAGGTGATATAATTCCCGCTGTATTTTAAAGGATAAATATTTTTAAAATTCTAGTTTAAATACATAATAAGTAAGCATAAAAAAACTGCATGATGAAATTTCCATCGTGCAAATTTACACGTCGAGTTCGGCATAACACAAACAGAAAAGGCAAACATTTTTCTTACTCATTATCGCTTCTCTATTGGGAAAAAAAATCTCAAATCTGTTATATATATATATATAACACACGTAATATATATATAAAAAAATTCAAATCAATTCCTACTTAGATCAACAAAGAAAATTTTTATTTTAGTTATTTTTTATTAAATAGTTACGATTAATATAAATATGTATAACATATGACAGAATCACAACATTAAGTGGTAATTTATTTTTCTGAATTATTATTAAAGTATCGTATTGTCATCCTAAACATTCGTGTATACAAAATTTCAGTTCAACTGAATGCTTTAAAACGTGAGAAAAAACTGTTCAAGTTTTGACACTAGTCACTAAGTCGCCAGAAATGATGCCAACGTGGCTGTATTTGTCATTCTTTAAATAATTAGCTTTGATCAATTAAATTTTATTAATTATAATTAAGTTATTGTCATCCAAAATAATCATGTACATTAAATTAAAGCTCAATTGATCACTTTAAATGTATTTTATTAACGATTGAAAATTCCACCAAGATAAATAAATACATAGAGAGTGTGAGCTAATAGTAGTAATTGAAAAACATTCAAGGAATCGCATGTTTCTTCCAACCACCACAAACAGCGGAATGACAGTTTCAAACCCGTTAATAACCAATAATATTTCAGAATATAAAATTTTTCAAATTTAGTGCAAATACCGCCCCGAGGCAGAGGTCCGGCTCTAGAGCCGCCCCTGCTGCTACGTTCCTTATTTCGCAATAGTCCTGAAAAAAGTTGTCAGCAACAACCAATTTACATTACATCTCAGTATAAATTTTTGTCCAGTCAATGTGATGGAAATTTCCATCATCATGGAAAAAAAGGTTAAATATATTTACTTTGAAAATCGCTTAACATGAGACTAAAGGATCTGAAATATTTTTTCCATGTTAAAAGAATTTTATATTAAGGGGGACTGCAAAATGTACTAAAATGGCTAGGGTACTTCAGCCAAATGAAATCACATTATTCAGGTGTAAAACTTTTGCTGAGAACGTAAATTACTCATATAAATCCGTCATGTAATGTCAGAAATAGTCTAGAAAATTTTAAAATTACGAAAAATACATATATCCTTGTTTCCATAATTTTCTGACGCCGTGTTTGGCAAGCTTTATTATGTCTGCAGATAGCTTCACGTGTATGCAATCTACGTACTAGTTTTAAAACATTAATTTAGAAGAAACTTACCACATTAACTGCTTAAATATACATTAATAATTCTGTTACGTTGATCTGGATTCGAGGATTTTATGCAAAACCATCACAAAGAAAAGCAGTTCTTTAAGAGCGATGCGAATTTATTAGCAAAAAACCAATCCTTTAGATACAGGATTCAGCAGCAATATTCACAGAGTAAATCCCCGAAGGTCTTCATACCATCATTAAATGTTTTAAATTAAGTAGCTCTAGACCTGCTGTCAAAAACACATTTTAGTTCATGAATTTAAAAAACACAATATTGAGTAAGCAGTGGTCCACACCTAACTGGAGAACATGGCTAGTGGTCTTTGAGAAAAAAAGTTATCAAATAAGATATTGGGATATTTGAAGCAGTTTACAGATTAATATAGAAAAACTAATAAAAAAAATTCAAATTCGAAAAACATCAAAATCAGTAAAAGTGGTAAAAATTTATATATATGCTTTATATATATATATAGATGGGTTTTTTTATCTTCCCCAAACCCCTTCCTTGTTATGCTGCAGTCCTTAAAAAAGGATAATATTAATGTGTCCTTCTATGTGCAATAGATTTTAAGAAAATGAGATATTTGAAGCAGTTTACAGATTAATGTAGAAACCCTTATGGAGAAAAAACTTAAATTGTAAAACATGGAAAACAGTAAAAATTGAGAAAATTTATATAAAAATAATACATAAACATAACCTACTTTGTACAAAAAGTTTATGAACAAATATTCAACACTGTTGTGTTTTTTTTCTACAAAAAACATCTTAAATTTTATTAAAAACCTAAAAGATGAAATTAATTGCAAAAAAATATGGTTTTTATTACTATTGCAACAATGCTAATGTTCAAAAGAAACCCCCCTCCAAATTGACAAACTTAATTTCGCATGATTGGTACATGTAACCATGCACTTCGATTAAACTTGCAGTAATATACAAGTACCAAAAATACTTGTCATGCAAACAAAACAGACTGAACATTTTATGCATTAATAGTTAAATTAAAGTCAAAAGTTAACAATCAATTATTAGATTAGGTGAAAATAATTCTACAAGACATACACAAAAATTTCCAAGTAATTACTTTCAGAAATCCTTTTTCTCCATTTCAAAAATTTTCTGAAAAAATATACTTTTATTTATAACATATTTTAAAGTTCAAAGGTTATTTGTATGAGTTAATCCTCAGAGCAAACGAAACGTTTGCTATGATGCATTTCAGCTATATCTCGATGGAACTCTTTTGACTATGGTAAAGCAAATGAAGTATCTTGGGGTTCTTCTTGATACTAAATTTTCTTGGAAGCAAAACTTAAGTTACATATCCGAGAAATGTGACAAATTACAGCGTGGATTAAATCGGATTGCTCGCAACACGTTCGGAATAAATTTCAATGTACATTCTCTCATTTATAAGCAAGGAATCGAGCCTTTCATTTTGTATGGCTCTAGAGTTTGGGGCGAGGCACTTAAAAGAAAGATGAATTCTAAGTATCTGCGACGCATACAAAGAAGGATACTTTTACGGGTCATATGTGGTTATCGCACAATAAGTTACTACTCAGTTTATGCTATTTCTGGCTTCCCTCCAATCGACATTACTATTCTTCATGATATTGCTTTTAGGGAAAATCTCTCTGCTTCTTCCATCTCTAATTATGATTGTATTCTGTCTCCATTTTTTATCCCTCATCCTTCAGAGAGAAATGCCATCAATATTGTTCAATTTAGTGACAAGAGCACAGAAGATTTCCCTGTTATTTGCTATACTGATGGCAGTAAAATTGATGGAAGAGTTGGTTTTGCATTTGTTGTGTTCAGGAGTGGTGTTGAATCCGAGAACTTTCAATTTAGAATTCGTGATGAATGCACAGTTTTTGTAGCTGAACTTTTATGTTTAAATTTCGCCGTTAAATGGATCTCTGAGCAAAATAGTGTCATCTCAGAATATCTCATCTGTACTGACTCTTTCCTCCTTGGATTCTCTTAAATGTATTTCTTCATCTAACAATATAATCGTCGAGATCCAGAAGCAACTTAAAAGCCTAAGAGATAAAAAAAACATCTCAATAGATTTTGCATTTGTTCGTGGACACACGGGTGTTGTTGGAAATGAGTGAGCCAATTGGCTTGCAAAAGCTGCAACCAAGCGCAAAATTGACATTGACGTTAATATTCCTAAATCGTTTTACAAGAAGATCACGAATGAAAGAATGATGAAGTGTTGGAACCAAGAATATCTCATTTCTATAATAAGGGGAGCATAACAAAGAAATTTTTTCCCACCATTAATAAGGGCTTATCATGTCATCATTTTTACACTAACTACAACCCAATTTCTCACTGGTCATGGTAATTTCAAAAGCTACCTGAACAAATTTAATTTAGCCCCTTCATCTTTCTGTGACTGTAACATTGGTGGCGAGGAAAATGTAGAGCATGTGATCCTTCTGTGTTCCAAGTATGGCAGAGAGAGAAAGATCATAAGACTGGCGTTCAAGAGACTCAACATTAATTGGCCACCGAATTTTCACCAACTTCTTTCCACCAGAAGTGCTTTCAAAAATTTCTGTAAATTTGTTGTAACTGTTTGTAATCCTTCTTAACTTCATTTTTTTTAATTGTTTATTTCCTTTCAATGTGTGTTTAATACTTACTTCTGTAAGCCCCGTGTGATACTTTGTGGTGCACGGGGATTTATAATTGTTTTCAATAAAAAAAATACTCAGAGAGAGGTTTAAAGATCCTCCAGACTAATAAGTAACAGAGCCTCGCTTTCCTCATATATTGCACAATATATTTTTTAAGCGTACTGATTTTTTTAAAAAATTTTATAAGGATTCTGCATTTGGTAATACAAGTATATTAGGAAGTTCCGTATCTGAAATAAATGATACTTTTTCAGAAGCCTTTTGCAAATTCTTTTATAATAAAACTATGTACACTAGAATTTGGGAAGCAGGAAAAAGGAAAATTTCTTGTCCCAGTCCTGTTGATTACTGGATACCAGGATAGAGGCTGTTCAGGATAGTACAATTGAACCTTTCTACCATGCCGTCAGACTGAGGATATAAAGCTTTTGTCCGGGTTTTGTCAATGGCGAGTATTTCGCACAGTCATTTGCAAACTGCAGAATCGAAGTTTCTCCTTTGATCGGAGTGCAGTTATAGAAGGACCCCAAATCGTGAAATCCAGTGTTGAACTAGAACCTCTGCAACAGTCGAGGCCTCTTGGTCGGAAATAGGATAGGCTTAAGGCATTTAAGTGAAATAATCCATCACCACCAGGATATTGTTGTTACCCTCTAATGATCTCGAAAGTGGGTCTAGGATGTCAAACGCTATTCGTTCGAAAGGCGCTCCCACATTATACAGCTGCAGTCTTCCTCTAGTGCGTTTTCTGAGACCTTTGTGTGCAGCACAGGGATCACATCTGTGAAAACACTTTTCCACTTCACTCCGCACATTGTTCCAGTAGAAGCGCTCACGAACTTCTTGTAAGGTCTTCATAACACCAAAATGACCTCCAACTAGACTGCCATGAAGTTTCTTAAGGACCGTTGAAACTCTTGTCTTTGGGAGTATTAATTGCTACCTGAATGTTTTTCCGTCGTCAGGCTCCTATTTCCGATATAACACACCATTTCTCAGAGGGAGATAGTTCCTAAGAGCCCAGTAACGCTTCGTTGTAGAAAGGAAGAGGAGTTCCTAAGAACCCAGTAACGCTTCGTTGTAGAATGGAAAAGGGCGATGTCTTGCCAGCTGGGCTTTTCATCAGATGACTCTTTGAATTCTAAGATGGGTTTTATTTCAGGATCAGCCAGTTGATCTTTTCGGACGCTCTCATCACTCCACGGGTCCAATGCTGATGTTGATGACGTTGTAATTTGGCGGACTATTGGATCTATTACTCCAAATTTCTTTTCGATTCTCGAGCTATATTTGCAACTCTCCGGACAGGGTCTTCTCGAAAAGGCGTTTGCATTTCCATTTGCTGATCCTTTTCTGTAGCGAATTTCAAAGTCATACTCCTGTAGTCTCTGTATATACCTAGTTATTTGGCCTTCTGAATTTTTAAAATTCAGCAGCCAGGTCAATGAGGCATGATATGCTCGCAGCAGGAACCGTCGACCATAGAAGCAAGGATGTAAGTGCTCCACGGCTTTTGCGATAGCGAGCAGTTCCTTCCAGGTCACACAGTAATTTCTTTCTGGTTTGGACAGACACTTGCTAAAATAAGTGATGACACGCTCCTGGCCATCTGTCTCTTGAGACAACACAGCTCCGACACTCTCATGACTTCATCTGTATCCAGAATAAATTGTTTCCTAACTTCAGGATATGTCAGGACTGGGGCAGTTAGTGCGTCCTTAAGCTTGTTAAAGGCGTTGTTACAAACACCCGTCCAGATGAATTTCTGTTTTGCCTCGATCAGCTTATGGAGTGGTCTGGCGATTGTTGAGAAATTTTTCACAAACTTCCTGTAATACGTACATAAGTCCAAGAAACTCCGGAGCTTGTGAACATCCGTTGAGCAGTTCCAGTTTTTAACAGCCGAAATCTTATCGAGGTCTGTTCGTACACCTTTCGTCGAAATGATGCGCCCGAGATATGTGACTTCACGCCGGAACAGGTGGCACTTGGATGGACTTAATTTCAGGTTAGCTTCTTTCAGCTTTTGTAGCACACGTCTGATATTTTTAAGATATTCTTCGAAGGAACGCCCCACGATGATAATGTCATCATGATAAAACAGGCAGACCTCGTACGAAAATCCTCCGAGGACTGTTTCCATAAGGAACTCGAATGTTGCAGGTGCATTGCACAAGCCGAAAGGCATAACCTTAAATTGCCACAGTTCTTGTCCCGTAGTGAAGGCAGTTTTCTCTTTATCGCCAGGGTGGAGTTCTACATGCCAATACCCGCTCTTGAGATCTAGGGTAGAAAACCAGGTATTTCTGGCAAGTGTGTCCAGCGTGTTATCTATTCTTGGCAGAGGATAGCTGTCCTTCTTGGAAATGTCATTCAACCGATGATAATCCACACAGAATCCGGCAGATCCATCTTTCTTCTGTACCAATACGATGGGAGATACCCAAGGACTTGACGATGGCTCAGTGACATCATTACCTTTCATGTCCCTAATGAGTTTTTGGACTTCTTCCTGTTTAGCAAACGGCAGTCGTCGGGGGTGCTGCTTAATAGGAGGATGCTCTCCCGTATCAATTTGGTGTCTAGTTTTTAGTCTAGTTCTTTCTAAGTCCTCAGATGTTCTTGAAAATAGGTATTGGAATTCTGTAATCAGCTCTCCTACAGCACATTTCTATTTCTCGTCTAAGTCTGTGTTTTGCAGTAAATTCTTGCCTAGATCGTCTGAAGAATGGTCTTGGCTATTGCATTTTCAGTCTACACGACAGGAGTACAAGCTGCTATTACCTCACCTTCCTGGATAGTCCTCGTCTTATCACTGATGTTAGCCATTCTTACTGGGATGACTGAATTCGAGAGGTCTACCACCGACGAGGCTATCAGTACTCCTGCTTTTATACTGTCTGGGTAAAGATAATCATTTAGGCGGAATCGGAATTTCCTATTTTCTGCTACTAAACCTGGTATTATACATTCAGTTCTTGGTGACAATGAGAGATTGGTTTTTGTTATAATTTTCTGGTTGGATTCAAATTGAGTTTGTAAGCCAAAAAGAGTGATGTCTTCAAATTTTGAATGCATATTACTATTTTTAAAGTCCAATTTAATGTTATTGTTCTTCAGAAAATCCAGTCCATGAATACAAGGATCAGTGACATCTGCTATATATGCTGTATGGCGATAGTCTATATTTCCAAACCTTAGAGTGACGTTAGCTTTCCCATGAATCTGAATCTTGTCACCCGTCACTGCTTGCAAGGAAACGCAGGGAGGAGTCCAGTTAATACTAAGTTTTTAAGTTTTGCACCAAATTTTTTCTGATAATAGACACATTGGCTCCAGTATCAACAACCATATGGCTCGAGATGTTATTAATTTGTAATATTCTGTAAAATCCCTTGTCGCCACTATATACTGCCATAATCTGAAGAATTTTTAGATGGGGATTTTCATTATCCGGCAAACTCCATTCCGCGAGATGGCCATATATTAATTTTCCTGTTTGGAAGAAGAGACAGTGTTCTCATCCTTCCTTGATCGGGGACAGTTGCTTCTCATGTGTTTAGTTCCTACGCATCCCCAGCACTTGAAGTTGTGTTTCTCTTGGTTCTGAGGTTGAGCCATTAAAGCTTGGAAATAATCTCTTAATTTCAAAATGTCACTTTTCCATGGAGATTCACAGGGAGTATCTAAGGTCACTCTAGCTCCTCGGATGGATTAGCGGTCTCGGCGACTGTTTTGAGTGGCAATCTCCAATTTCAAGGCATATAACAGGGCAGATTTAAGATCTTGGACATCTGCTATTTTTACTGCTTTCTGGATTTTCCCTTCCTTCAGGCCAACCACGAAATACTGTAAAGAGATTATTTTTCGCACAGTTGCTGGAGGATCGGAGAAAGCCAAGGTGGCGAGCCTTTCTACTTCGGAGGCATATTCCTGCAAGCTTTCTCCTGTTTTCTGGAGTTTTGTTTTCATCTGCAGACGGGCGTAGTCCTTGAAGTACTTTCAACCGAACCGAAGATCCAAAGCAGAGGTTCCCAAACTTTTTTGTCTCATAGACCCCTTGCCATGTTTTTCGGTTTCGGGTAGACCCCTGCTTACCTAATATTGAATTTTTGCAAATGTGTCACATTAAATGTCTTTTTGACGGCTGGTACTACTATTTACTTTAAAAGAATTAAATTTCGAACTGTAGTGGAGTATAGCATTTAAAACTTAAGAAACACATGTTAAAGAATTAAATTAAAATAAATTAATTTTATACATAAAATAATTGAGCAACAAATAAATGTATTTTAATGAGATGGATGAATTTGGTTCTTCAATAACAAGTATTCAATATATAATATCAATCTAGTCAGGTTTAACGCTAAATCTTATTTGTTAGTACGTGTCCAGTCTCTACCCTTCTTTTGTTTTTGAGATTGGCAAACTCACTGAAACTTTCCTCACTAGGAAAAGCAATTAAAAACTTTCTTACGATATTCCATACATCACAACAAATAACAGATATATCTTTTTAAAGCCAAAATTACTGACATCAGTTTCTAAACTTTATTTTAAGATCATTAGAGCCTTTTCTTATTAGTTCCTATTGTAATAAGATAGTTTTTTTTTCAATGTGACTATATGAATTCCTTGTCTACTGTGGTATTACTATAAAGAAAGCAATCTCAAACCTAGTTTCAAAATCCGAGTAAAGGGCATTTAAACGTTGAAAGTAGGTTAAAATGTCCAGGTAAAAATTGCCTGTGATAAATTGAGAAAATTCCCGACATCTAATATTATATTTGTTTAATTTAATTCTGAAAAGAAATGCTAAAATAAAAAATCTTATTTTCACTAAATCAAATTCTTTTTTTTTTTGAAGATTAATGTCATGATCTGATTTAATGAGAGCCACTATTATATAGACCCCCCACATTTACATCTCTTAGACCCCCAAATTATTCTTTGGCTGGGGTGGACCCTTTGCAGGTTGTCAGAGACCCCTGGGGGTCTATATAGATCACTTTGGGAATCACTGATCCAGAGCATTATATAGGGAGTTCAAATTCAGTCGCTCTGTGTCGGGAAGAGTCTGCAGTATTTCAGTAGCTTCTCTTCTAAGGGATGCTGCTAGCTGACATGCTTTCGCCCCTTCAGTCCATCCATACGCTTCAAAAATTATGGAAAATTGTGTCTTGTATATTTCCCAGTTCGTTTTTCCGTCATAGGTCGACAGTTTCACTGGCTCTGTAAAGGCAGTGTCACAGGCACTCTCTGTGTGGAGAAGCAAGCACAGGATCTGGAAAGGCAGACACAGGCACAAATCTGCTTTTGTTCTCATTTCCGCCAACTATAAGTTTCTTCTCAAGATCTCCATTCGCTATGATATAAGACTAATATATTTTCAGGAACTGCTTCAATTTTTTCCTTAACTTGCTCTTTAATCTTTTCTATTTCTTTCCTACTTTCTTCTCTATCTTCTCTTCCACTAATACAATCTTTTCTTCAACTACTGCAATCTTTTCTTCAGCCTTCAATGCTATTTTCTCTTCCACATATTGATTCTCCCTTCAACATTGTCGATTTTCTTTTCTAGAGAATTCTTCAGATCTTCCTGACTTTTCTGTACGTTTTCCAAAACTTTCTCCATTCTATCCTTTAACTCCTTTTTAGTATCATACAGACCTTTCTGCATTTCTTGTTGGCCTTTCTCCATTCTCTCCTTAGTCTCTTCTTTGCCATTTTTCAAGACATTGATGCCTTCCAACAGAACCTTAAGTTGCTCATTGATCGTTCTTGTTATTGGCATAAAATCCCACTTCTGACGCCAAACCGTTACGTAGATCCGGGTTCAAGGATTTTATGCAAAACAATCACAAAGAAAATAAACAGTTCTTTAAGAGCGAGGCGAATTTATTATCAAAAATCCAATCCTTTAAATACAGGATTGAGCAGCAATATTCACAGAATAAATCTCCGAAGGTCTTCATACCATCAGCAGCATCAGTGTTTAAAAATACACGCAAGTAAAAGATTATTCACAAGATAATCGCTAGTCGAAAAATCCTCAGTATTCGATGGATAAAATCAGACTAACTCACTGCGGCTGGCATTGATCTATTAATAAACCCGATGGAAACTTCCAGAAAAATACGCACGCGTCATAAAGCGTGAATTTAGTGGCGAGATCTACTACTTTCTAGAAGAATTCAGAGGGTCCCAAACTCGGCAACATGGTCACCAATGACGCCAAAATTGTCATCAAGTTCTCATTGAATCGCCATTATAACATAAGGGGGCGGCATTGCTTGTGAATAGTACAATGTTAACATAAAATAAATATAGCATAGAGTAAAATAAATGCATTAAACATCCAATTGCAAATTATATACACTATTTAAACAAAATTCGTAACAATACTATTTTTTACGAAAAAGTATATTTTGCTACATGAATAATGACTTTAATCACTTCAGAAACTCTAATTCTGTCTCTTTTGCATGAAAAAATGGGAGGTTTACAGAATTAAAGTAACCCTAAGCTATACGTCATGAGACCGCGTCATTATATGCATTGTTTCTCATACTCCCCATGAAATCTTTTCGAAAAGGTAACGGTCAAGTGACCTTGAGATCAGCTGACGGGAAGTCTTCAATAATCGGGATTTTCCGACACTTCAAAATGCGCCAAACATAGCAAGTATCATTCAAATGTGGCGGTTGTCTATTTAATCTTCTTACTTCTGGCTACGTCACAGAGTTAGAGCAACACGTAATTTAGAGTTAGAAATAGGTGGGTGAGTGCGGTTCTTCCGCATCATAACATAGTCTGAAATATAATTACATTTTTTAAAGAGAATACATAAAAAAGGGAAGCTTTAATGTCTGTTTTGGGCTTATTTTGAAAGCTAACAAATTTTCAAACAGTCTTAGAATAACATTTTTAGTATAAATTAAGAGATTAAAATAGAAGAAATTAGTATGTACAAACGCCCATAAAACAGTTACTTTACATTTATTCTTTTTATAAGTAAAATTTCCAATTTTCTTTGGAGCAGTTGATATTTTTTTAAATTTAGGAATTCTTGTTACTTATATAAATATGAAATTAAAAATTATAGAGAGAAATTTGAGAAAAAAATAGTATTGAATATGAAAAAGTTTTTTTTTATATCTTCTTTATTTATTACATACTGTATATTTATATATATATATATATATATATATATATATATATATATATATATATATATATATATATATATATTTTAATTTTTATTTATAATATTTTTTCAATAAAACTATTTTTGATAAATTCATATAATAATTTTTAATGTAGAAATCATAATTTGATTTGTACACACAGATCTGCAAATAAATTACCAATATATATATATATTTACTGAAAATTTTATTTTAGTGAAAAGGTATATAAACATTTCTGCATTTTTTATTTTTAATTTGAGGGCTTTTTTTTGTGAAAGATTAATATAATTTTTTACCTTCTTAGTTGGTTTTCCTTCAGTAATTCACTTGAATTGAATTATGTATGGATTATCAATTTTTATAAGCAGGTTTTGATTATTTTGAAAACATGTTTTATAAAAAAAAGAAAGAATAATTTTTATCACTGGCACTCAATTTTTCTTAAATAGTTTTTTTTTTTTAATATCAAAGTGTCAAATTTTTAGAGGATGCACTTGATCATCTAATTCATTATTGCAATCTAAAATTAACTACTTTCTTGAATAATTTTATAAACATTTTTCACACTTGTGTTTCAAATTAAGAATATCTTAGTCAATGTTTAATTATTGGAAATGTTATCTCTGTAAATTGATTTAAAAGGTTGATGATAACGAAGATGGTATATCATTCTCCTAAATACCGCACCACTCCACATTCACTATAGGGAGAAAAGAGTCAAATTCAAATATTATAACTTTAATTGTTAAAATAAATACAATATAGTACTTTTTTAATTATTTTTAACAAAATTTCTTTCATTTTTTGTTAATAAATTATGTATAATTTGAGAATAATTCGATTTTTTTAAATGTATTGCTTGTTGCCAAAGCTGCATAAAATTCAAATTTGCAATAATTTTAGGCAATTTTCATATTAATTAAAACTGTCAAAGTTATTTCATTCTTAAATTTTTTATGTATAACTAATTCATGCTTCGCAATGAGAAAAATTCACTATCAGAGATTGCTGGAAAAAAAGGAAAAATGTTTACTATAACTTTTTTTTTGAAACACTAATTAACAAGAAAATGGGAAACAAATGTTGTTGAATATCATTGTTTCAATACTTACTCATGAAAAAAAAAATTTTTTTTGAATATGTTAATTAAGATGGACATCTTAATTTTATGAGTTCGGACAAGACTTTTATTTTAATCTAGATAGTAAAGAATATTTCAGTGAAAATGCAATAAGATTCAATCAATAGTTTTTTTCTATAGAGATCAAATACAAATCCTTCCTTTCTGTTAAATAGACTTACAATATATTTATAACAATTTTTTGTGCATATAAATCCAACATACTGGGATTCTCCATTGACTTCAAATACAAGAAATTGAATTCATTACATTTAATTCTTAAGCTTAGACTGAAATATAAAATGGTTTTAAAAGTATTGTTTTCTTTTTTCAACCCCATATAAATTCAGAAAGAATTATAATTACTAAACTCCTTTCATTATAGAAAAAATATTAAGTTTTCATGTAAAGGAAATCAGATAAAGTTCTTTTGTAATTTAATTATTTTTAAAGTGCCACTTGTATCACTGGCTGCAATATGCTTTACAACTTTCTATTTTTGACGTATTTCGTATAATTGGTGCTTTGTTTCCACTTCTTACTGTTTTGTCTCTTTTCCATGTTTTTCTTTCTTTTTTTTTCTGCATTTCTAATGAAGATATATCATATCCTTATTCAAAATTATAAACATTATCTAAGATAAGGATTTGATTGTTGTCGATGCAAAGTAAGAGGGAAAGCCGATGGACATTAATGAGGTTGATTCACGCCAATGAGACGCCAAGTCGGAATCACGTGACGAGGATACTAACATTTCCCCGCGTTTTGCATCAGTGCGTAAATTTCGTATACTTGATACGTTTACTTCTTGTGTGTGAAGCTTATTTCTGAAACTTTATTTATTTTATTATGTTTTTACATTATCCTTGTTTAATAGTTAGGTATGAAGTATTTTTAGTAATTTTTTAGCATAATTTTTGTTTCAGTTTAGTATATTTGTCATTTGGTGTTAGTGTGTGAAGCCGGCGGCTACTTGCTGTTTATTTATATATTTATTAATAGTTCTAGATTATTTTTAGCATCCTTATAATAACTTCTTTGTTTTTATGTAGTTTATGATGTTTATTTACGCATAAGAATGATTTACAGTATATAATTGAGACCATTGAATTTGGGAAAACTTCTCATATGTGTCCAATAACTTATTGGTACACAGTGTATCACTCGATATAAATTGATAAAATAATGTAATTTATAAGAAACATATAGATATGAATTTTGAAATGTTAATGTTTATATCTTTCATTGTCTGATTTCTTTAGTAATTGCCAGCTGCAAATGTTTAATGTTTTTAGAAATACTATCTCTATAATTTCTCATAGAAGAGCATGGAGCATTCAGAAGGCAAGTAACTATAATTTTGATAATGAATTTTTAATAAGATTTGTCAATAACATATGGATATATATTTTTGTTTATTTAAAAATTTTCATACCTATTTCTAATGTTTAACAAGAGATTTATACTTTTTGAGAGCAGAGTGTATAAAATAATAGTTGATTAATAATGAAAGTTTTTGATTAATAATTAGGAATTCTTCTGTGAAGGAAATGAAATTGTTTTCATCATTTAAAGGTTTGGGATATCTGAAATAATCTGATTATAAACAAACATTTGATATGTTTTATTGTTTGACTTTCTTTGTAATTATTAACCTTCAAAAAATTTTAATTTTTTTAGAAATGCCTGTCTCCAACATTCAGAAAAAAATGAATCTGACTTATTAAAAATAAACATGCTTAAAAAAATAGGGTTTTTAATAAAATTATTTTATAGTAGTTAATAATATAAATAGTAATTAATAATATAAATAGTAGTTAATGATATAAATAGTAGTTAGTAATAATATTTAATAGTAGTTATAGTAGTATAATTAACAAAGTAAATTATTTTCATCAAAATTTCTCGTATAAAGAAGCAGACAATTCTTATCGGACAGTTTTATTCAATAATCATACTCATTTTAATATACATTATTTATTGACACTTAATTTTAACATTACATGAATACGCTATAAGTAAATAAAGCAGACTCTATGAATGTAACACTATACTATAAGGACAAATAGAGGATCTAACTGCCAATATTTAACGTGTATAATATCTTGTTATTATATCTCAATTTTTATCTTATTGATAATATCTAATAAAATTATCTGGAAATCTTATAAATGGCATTTTCAATTTATTTACAAGAAAAAAGTATTAAATATCATCAACCCAAACAAAAAAAATGATACTGTAAAGAAAATGAAAGAAAATCGTTTCCTAAATCACCGATTAGCTAAAAAAAAAGGTCAAATTATGCAGAATTTCTGAAATTTTCTGTCAGTTTATTTATCTCATTAGGTTTATGACATAAAAACTTAAATTTTTAAACAGCACCTCAGGCAATTAATACTAAACAAACAAGTAATTGGGTTATCTCTCTGTTCTTTAAAATTAATTAAATCTTCAAGAAAAACAACTAGTTATGTGAAATAGGAACTAGAAAGCAAAAACAGGAGACTGCATTATATTTGTAGGTTGTCAACAAAACTTTTCATAGCATTTTTGAGAAATTGTATATGGTAGGGATCCAGATAAATGAAATATCCTAAGAATTTTAAAATTTCAGATTTTAAATCTATACAATCAACTTTCTGAATTTTCTTAAAACAAATTAGAATACTTAAATCATGCAACTTATAGAAAGAAGTATGAATTTAAAAAAAACAAATACACAAATACTATTTTTTGTAAAATATCTCGATACACTTTTTATCATGTTCTAAAAGTACAATAAACCTTTATATAACACTTGTTTATCACAATTGTAAAATTACATATTAAATACTAAAAAGCTTATTATATTTATTTTTAAATCACCCTAATTTTTCTTACGTGAATTTTTATTTTTATTAATAAATCTTAAAATTGCATATACTACATCAAAATAAAATTAACTAAGGATTTTCTCTCTTTTCTTTTTTTTAATTTCACACTAATTACAAAATTCCTACAATATGTTCCTCTAAAATATATGAAGCATTATCTTCTGTTTTAATGGGAATATTTGATTTTTTTACACTGAATACACAAGCACTTAATGCATACCTATTTTTACCAGTTATTGAATGTATAGTGTTAAATATACTTCAGTTCATCCAAACTTAAACTTATTTGGATTTATGTATTGACATGTTATTTCGCTATCACTGATTATGCATCTAAAGTATCCTTTTATACATAATTATATTTATATTATTATTATTATTATTATATTTTATTTTAAATTGAAAATGAAACAACATTAAGAAAATAGATTCAGAATTCTTGCTCTGAAGTTTGATGCTTGAAAATATATTAACTTCAAATATAAAATAAATTACTTCAAAGTTTATCTAAGAACTGCTAAATCAGTACTCATACCATTCCAAAATTTGGAACATACGTATTAAACTGCCAACTAATTTCACCAAGCAAAAAGAGATCACGAATTTTCAAAATAAATTGTATCACTATAATTACTGTGTTCAAACATGACCATGATCAGTTTCCACTCTTGGTTGTATATCACAGAATTCGGCGGTTTTATGATTTGAAGAAATTGGTCGATATTCTATACAAATGCTCCAAATTTGCCCTTTCAACACACTTCACACAAAAATATCAGTGATTTTGGACAATTAACCCATTATAAATAATTTTGAATTTTTTTTTTGAAATTACCTTTTTTTTTACTGAATTTTGCATGAATATAGATTATTGCAAACAGCAATTTGTCAAGTTATTCATTTAAGGGTAAATAGGGAATTGAAAAAGGTTATTAAATTTTCCAATATTTCTATTGCTTTTAGAAAGTAAATATCATACAGAATCAATATGTAATATGTCTATATGTAAAATCATATTTGGTTTCGTGATCTTAATTACTGATAAATATCATAGAACTTATCTAAGTACACTTCTTGGGTCAATATCTGTAAATAACTCAATACAACAAATTTATTCAGGACTTAAATTTATAAGCATGATAGTATCAATACAGATGAACCTTTTAGACTTTAATACTTATGTAAAAATTAAAATCCAGAGTATTCTTACGCTTTATACATTTCAGCTGGGGTTGTATAGATTTCTTTAGTTCACAGTGTTATACTTCAACAACATGTGTATAGTCTATATGTGAAACTTATCATCAAAATTAATGAATTTTACATTTTCATAACCCTTGTGCAAATACCAATAAATGTTATCCATAGTAAAAAAATTGTACATCTCTCTCTCTCTCTGTGTGTGTGTGACAAATTTATACCAGTCAAATTTTGAAAATCAGATGTTGTGTTAAGAACTCCCTATACTACATAATAAATAGATACACCCCACAAATATTTTGTAATTTTTATTTTTTTGTGTAAAAGAATTATGGATTCTAAAATGACTTATTATTTCGACCATGCAGGAGAGAACATGACTTTAATATTCAATATATACACACAAATTTATTTTTCATAATACACGCAATTTAATTAAAAAATTTTAATGCCTTAATTTTTTACCACATTCAGAATGAAATTGTTGACAAATAATATCTTTTTACTAAAATGGTGCTGCGAATAAAGGCTGTTGACGCCTGCGTAATGATGACTGCGAGTATGACGTATGCGTGAAGATGCCTGCGTGCGCACCTGCCAACTGGACTATATATGGTCGGAGAAGCTGAAAGATTTCGGTATTTGCTGACGTGGGTAATAACTTGTTTACATCGAAACCCACAATAACTTCTGTTACCTTTTTGGTTTTATTAAAATTTTAGTCGGAAAGACTTGGTCCGTCATATTATTAAAACTCGTGACACTCACGAACATTTTTTGGTCCTGTCGGCCCGTGAGTCACGAACTAAAGCGCGATGGATATTTTAAAATTAAACAAAGCTAAAACTTCCTTAAAAGGAAGTATTACTAGAATTGCAACCTTCATGGACAACGTGTCCGAACATGTTGACATCACCGAGCTGGAGGTCAAACTCAAGAAAATTGACCAACTCCAGAGGAAAATTGAAGAATTGAAGGAGCTACTTTTTGGATTAGAAACCGCAAACCCAACAGAAGAAGCGGAATTCGAAGAAGATTTATACAAATGTGAAACCCGTCTGGACGATTTGGAGGTAAGAGTTAAAAAATTGATTAACTCAATTAATGTATCATTGTCTGTGACTGCAGTTGAAAAAAACAAATACGAAAACGGAACTTTTGCTCAGACAAAAATTCCACCTATAATACTTCCCACCTTTTCGGGAAAATATGAACAATTTAGTAACTTTAAATCTCAATTTGACGATTTAATTGCAACAAGCGAACAACTGACTCAGTCACAGAAATTGTATTATTTGAATTCCTGTCTATCAAATGAAGTTAAAGAATTTGCCTCCACTTTCGATACATTTTCTTCATTGTATGAAGCACTCGAATCCCGATATGATAACAAAAGATTGATTGTCGATATTCATGTGCAACAAATATTAAATTTTAAGAAGATAGAACGTGAGAATCCGAAAGAAATTCGTGAAATGATTGATTGCATTAAAAAAACTTACGGGCTCTAAAATTACTAAACTATGAGCAAAATAATTTATTTAATGTATTTTTATTAAATATTATGCTAAAGAAATTGGATAATGAATCACGAAAAAAAATTTCGAACTGAGTTTAAAAGCAAAAGATGTTCCCACATTTGATGAATTTATTGCATTTTTAGAACAACGCGAAACCATTCTTTTATCCGTAGATAAAAATTGTATTGTCGAAACAAAAACGATATTAAGAAAATCTAACTTATCCTTTAAGACAAAAACCAACCTTTTAATGAATCGATCTGTTGAAAACAAGAGTTGCATAGTTTGTAAGGATAAAACTTTACATCCGATATTTCGATGCAAAAAAAGGTTTCTAGAATTGAACCCCGAAAACGATTAGATTTAGTCCGTTTGCATAAGTTATGTGAACTGTGTTTGCGAAAAAACCACAAAAGGATGCAATGTACTTCGACGTATGTGTGCCCATGTGGCAAAAACATTCTCGCTCCCTCTGTACTGCGGCAATAGATGACCGAAAAAATGGGTTATTCCCTCTGCCGAACTTCCAGTACTAACTAACCCGGAGGACCGGGAATCGAATGTGGTGGATTCTTTCACACAGAACACAGTTTTGAGTAGCACTGCTTCTCAACATAGAAAGAACGTGTTAATATCGACTGGTAGCGTTTTCTTACGAAATAATGAAGGCCGAGAACTAAAATGTCCCGTCATTTTTGACTCAGCGTCTAACATTAATATTATATCCAGAAAAATGTGTGATTTTCTTGGTATTGCAATAGAAAAGATAAATTCCTCAGTTTCAGGACTCAATTCATTAAAACAAAACTTAAAGGGAAAAACTAATACTTTAATTTCTAATAAAAGTGGTACTTTTTAGAGAAAACGTAGAATTTTTTGTGACTGAAAAAATTACCGGGTTGACACCAAGTGTTACGTTAGATGTTTCGGAAATAAAAATTCCTGAATTTTTAGAATTATCAGATCCCTATTTTTACGAAGCTAAGGAAATTCACGCTTTACTGAATGCGGATATTTTTTTAGAATAATTAAAGATAACGTATATAAAGTAAATAAAGAATTGTTGTTTAGGGAAACTGAATTTGGATGGATTGCTGGAGGACGACTCCAGGGAACCAATACTAATAACTTCTCATGTTACTTTCTTAAAGATAATGATTCGGTTGATGATGCATTAAAGCTGTTTTTTGAGCTCGAATCCCTTGGCATAAAAGATGACCCTTGCTATCGGAAAGATGACCAAGCTATGAATATTTTTAAGGAAACTGTACAATATAATAATAATCGGTATGTGGTTGAATTACCTTTTCGTAAACATTGGAACGAATTGTCGAATAACATTTCTGTGGCAAAGCAACGTTTCCAGAGTTTATGGGGAAGGTTACGAAGAGATAAAACCCTTTACACTCAATACAAAGAAACGATTCAAGATTATTTGAATCAAGGAATCATAGAAAGGGTCAATGATACTGAAATTAATGTACACAAACCAATGTATTACTTACCACACCAAGCGATAAAAAAGGAGGGTCGTGTTACTACTTCTACTCGTATTGTTTTTGATGCAGCTTCACACCAAGCTAACGAACTATCACTGAACGATTGCTTGTGGCCTGGACCTAATTTGAATCCTAATCTTTTAGATGTTTTAATTAATTTCAGGCTAAATCGAGTTGCAATATCATCGGATATTCGTCAGGCTTTTCTTCAAATTTGCTTGGCGGATAAACATAAAGATTTTGTACGGTTTTTATGGACAGATAGTAATCCACGTATTGGGGAAAAGCTCACTTTGCAAGTTTATAGATTTAACAGGGTGATATTTGGAGTTAATTCTAGTCCATTTCTACTAGCAGCAACAATCAAATATCACATTGAGAAATATAACGAAATTCATCCCATAACTGTACAACATTTAGATTCTTTCATGTATGTGGATGATTGGATTACGGGACAGGATACTCGAGAGGAAGCTCTTTTCATGTCTCGCCACGCTAAGAATATTATGAAAGAAGCAGGGATGGAGATGCGAAAATGGATCAGCAATGATACCGTTTTAATGGCTCAGTGGGAGGCTGAAGGTTTCGACACACATCCTATGGATGCATCCATCAGGTTAGGAACAAACAAAACAAAAGTGTTAGGCATGGCTTGGCAAACTCTAGATGACTGTCTGACGTTGGATACTAAAGGTTTGCTGGAATTCGTTTCGATAAACGAAAATACTAAAAGATTTATGTTACAAACAATAGGGAAGATATTTGATCCCCTGGGATTGCTCTCACCCTTTACTATAAGAATAAAATGTCTCATACAAGAACTTTGGATAAAAAAAAATAACTTGGGATTAAATTTTACCCCCAAAGTTAAAGGAAAAGTGGTTAATTTGGTGTAAAGAACTGCCCCTATTAGATAATCTTAGAATTCCAAGGTTAGTTCTTGATTCAACGAATGATGAGGTAAGTGACCTCATTGAAATTCACATATTCTGCGATGCCTCTAAACTCGCTTATGGTGCAGCAGCTTACGTGAAAGTAAGAAAACAAAATGAAGTGCTCGTAAATCTCATCACTTCAAAAACGAGGGTGGCACCCCTGAAAGCAGTTACTTTGCCTCGACTTGAGCTCCTGGGGCTTTAGTAGCAGCTCGATTGAGTTCAAGGGTTCAAGAAATCGTCCGCAAGAAAAAGGAGTGCAAAGTGTTCCACTGGACAGACTCCAAAATAGTCCTATTCTGGATTAAAGGCTCTTCGAAAAGATGGAAACAATTCGTGGCTAACAGAGTGCAGGAGATCTCCGAGCTAACTGATCCTGATTCTTGGTTTCATTGCTCAGGACAAGACAATCCCTCAGATTTCTTGTCTAGGGGACTTAGTGTTGATACACTTATTTCCAACAACAAATGGTGGACTGGTCCAGCCTTCCTAAGAACTGACGAACTCCCCAAAACTGTCTCTGAGTGCCCGAAACTGAATGAAGTAGATTATTTGCCTGAACTAAAATCAAAGGACTCTAAAGAACATACTGTATTGACTTTAAACTTTAATCAAACATTTTTTGATCATTTACTTTCTCGTAGTAATAAGTTTCTAATTATCGTTCGAGTGTTAAGTTTTCTTTACAGGTTTCTATTTAACATTAGAAATCAACTAACAAGAAAACGGGACCTCTTACTTCAGATGAGATGAAAGAAGCAGAAATTTATTTAATGAAACAAGTACAGCTTAGCTCATTCTATAAGGAAATTAGAGCTATGCAAAATGGTGATGACATTTGTAATAAAAGTAAGATTTTAAATTTATCCCCATTTTTAGATGATAAGGGAATCATTAGAGTAGGTGGAAGACTGAAACACTCTCGACTTCCTTATTCGAGTAAACATCCTATATTGCTTCCTGCGAAAAGTAAACTAACTATAATTATTGTTAAATACTACCATGAGAAATATTTTCGTCTTGGGCCCCAACATTTACTTTATCAGGTTAGACTTAAATATTGGCCAATTCACGGGCGAAATATTTGCAGAAAAGTTGTGCATAACTGTGTAATTTGCTTTAAATTCAATCCTAAAATTTGTTCTCAAAAAATGGGCGATTTGCCAAAAGAAAGAATAACTCCCGATAAGGTCTTTAATTCAACTGGAATTGATTTGTGTGGACCCTTCTATATCAAAAATAAATATCAGAGGAAAGGTCCTGAAATTAGTTTATGTTTGTATATTTATTTGCCTTGTAACAAAGGCCATTCACTTAGAGATAATCAGCGACTTAACTTCGCAAGCTTTAATTGCTGCATTGAAAAGATTTATTTCAAGAAGGGGTAAGTGTCATAAAATATTTTCGGATAATGATACTAACATGATAGGCGCTAATCGAGAAATAAAAGCTTTGTCTAAGTTAGTAAGAGATAGAGAAGAGTCTTTATTTGCGTTTTTCGCAGAAGGCATTGAATGGTCATTTATTCCCCTAGAAGCCCAAACTGGGGAGGTCTATGGGAGGCTAATATAAAATCTTTAAAATATCATTTTAAACGCGTTGCAAGAAACTCAAAATTTAGTTATGAAGAATTATTGACTTTAATAACGCAAATTGAAGCAATTTTGAACTCTCGACCTCTTACGCCACTTACATCTGACGTAGATGATTTGGAGGTTTTAACCCCAGCTCACTTTTTAATCGGGAGACCGATCACAGCTATAGTGGAACCGTCTCTGTTGCAATGCGAATCAAATCGTTTAAATGTTTGGCAGAGAATAACTAAATCAGTTCAAACGATCTGGAAAAGGTGGAGCCTTTCATATTTAAATAGTCTGCAACAACGAAAGAAATGGATTGTTAATAAAGAAAATCTCAAATTGGGAGATATGGTTTTAATAAGAGAAGAAAATCTTCCTCCTTGTAAATGGTTATTGGGACGTGTTGTTAAAATATACATGGGGAAAGATAAGAAAGTTAGAGTTGTAGATATTAAAACTGGTAAAGGTATTTATAAAAGGTCTATCAATAGGTTGAGCATACTGCCTATTGAAAATTAAATGTGTATGGTTATTTATATTATTAACTTGGAATTTATTGTTAGAATTTTTGGTATTCTCGTGTATCAAATTATTTACTATGTATTATTATGTATTTTATTATTTGAGAACTTAAGCTAATTCTCTCTGCTGAAATTTGATATTCACTTAATATTTATTAGTATTAATTCATGTTTAAAATTTATTGCGTATTTTTTGTTAAGATACAAATTGTTAAGTTCTTGCATGTGGACATAGCAAGGCCGGGCGGGATGTTGACGCCTGCGTAATGATGACTGCGAGTATGACGTATGCGTGAAGATGCCTGCGTGCGCACCTGCCAACTGGACTATATATGGTCGGAGAAGCTGAAAGATTTCGGTATTTGCTGACGTGGGTAATAACTTGTTTACATCGAAACCCACAATAACTTCTGTTACCTTTTTGGTTTTATTAAAATTTTAGTCGGAAAGACTTGGTCCGTCATATTATTAAAACTCGTGACACTCACGAACAAAGGCTTTAAAAATAATGCATACTTTTTTTACTTATAATTTTACAAAAGGTAAAGGGTAATTTGTATTTCTAATGTTTGAAAGTGGTATTTAATTTATCATCAGGTATAAACATTAATGAACCTGTAGTAAATTAAGATATTTTTTTCATTTCTGTAGTGGATGTTTTTCGAAATTTTTTCTCCAAAAGAATGTAAAATTGTTTAGTAAAATACTTTATATATATACTTGTTTCAATACATAACATGAAGTGTTACATATCAGATTCTTGTGTTTTTATTTTAGATAATTTTAGTTAATACAGAAATATCTCTATTAACTACTCTGAAGATGCGTAAAATAAGTAAAATTTAAGTTAACTAAACATATTTTATCTTTTTATGTATATGTTCTGTATATAATTTAATTTAAAATAAACAAAAATTTATATAATTTAATTTAAAATAAAATTCAAAAAATTTATATAATTCAATTTAAAATAAAACAAAAAATTTATATAATTCAATTTAAAATAAACAAAAATTTATATAATTTAATTTAAAATAAACAAAAATTTATATAATTTAATTTAAAATAAACAAAAATTTATATAATTTAATTTAAAATAAACAAAAATTTGTATAATTTAATTTAAAATAAACAAAAATTTGTATAATTTAATTTAAAATAAACAAAAATTTGTATAATTTAACTTAAAATAAACAAAAATTTGTATAATTTAATTTAAAATAAACAAAAATTTGTATAATTTAATTTAAAATAAACAAAAATTTGTATAATTTAATATAAATAAACAAAAAGTATTTACATTCCTGTAGACATCCATCCAAATTCCTTTCAGCAGAAATTTCTTTTGTGAACACAAAAATAGTAGGAATGGAGCTGGCGACGATTTCTAACTGTTTGGTATTGAAAACAAACTTATTCCAAGTGGTCAGAGCATAATAAATAAGGAGATGGTTTAAAATACCTACGCTTCATCATCTTATCCATGTTTACTAAACACTCGAGTTTTTTTTACCGAGATGTTAAAAAAAAAGATTTTTTTCCTATACAATTATCTTATCTTTTACTGTAATCGAGTAACCATATATAGTAAAAAACGAAATTTTAGTGGATATAATGTAAAGGAGCAAGAGAAAAATAGTACACAAAAGAAGTGTTAGGTTAGAGTTAAGCGGGAAACAAACCAAAACATATTCACGTGCTATCCTCATCACGCGATCACGACGTCACATGAATTGACCTCATTAAATATTTAATTCAGGGACGCTTTTTCACTTAGGCACACTAAGCCCTTGCCTAGGGCGCAAAAAATTGGAGGATGAAAAAAGAGAAAATATCAAAATGTATTACCGCCTAGCGAGTTATGAGAGAAGCATTTCTACCCATAAGAAAGTAAAGACTGAAATGAGATATACAATGGAAAATGAAAAGCTTAACAATTTGATGTTGCTGTGCAAATAAAAATATTAAAATGGAAATTGATTTGAATTGTGTCATTAATGATTTGGCAATGAGGAAAGCTTGAAGAAAACCTTTGTTATGCAAGTACAATGACAGCAACTCAACAAAGAATAAGAATGTCTAAAAGCAGGGGTGGCTCTAGGACCGGATCCTTGCCCGGGGCGGCAAATTTTAAGGGCGGCATTTGGATCAAATTTAAAAAATATTTTGTTATGTTACAAAAAAATTGATATACTTTCTAAAACAATATTGGGTGTGAATTTGGTATTACATTTAACGTATCTTATTTCCTTATTTTGTACTCTGTATGTTTAATGTCTGTAATTTTACATTGAAACTTGAACGTTTCAAGGCTGAAATATATGTTAAATTATGAAAGTTGATATGTTTAAGCAACTTTCCCTAGTAACTTTCTCCCCATCCAGGAGTAGAATAAATCCAAATGCGCCATAATGTTTTTGAAAATGTAAAATTATATTTTAAAATGAATGCTCATATTATAATTAGTTTTAAGCGAACTGTAATTTTAAACCTCACAGGAAATAGCATTTAGAATTAATGTTAAACAATGAAAAATAATATAAAATTCCAATGAAAAATAATAGCATTATTTTTAATATTTAAAGCGAGAAGACTTCAAAATGTTTTATCACGGGGGCAGACACACACTCGATACTAACGTTAATGGTCACGAGGGGTAATTGAGTCACCCCAATCCTCTATTTTTAATAATTTTTTATTTTTATTCTATTTTTAATACAAATCGTGATTTAAGTGAATAATTTAATTAAGAGAAAGTTTACTTACCTACTTTCAAGGACTTCTCAATTTTTCTTTGGTAGCAAATAAACAGTTTTGCCAGAATTAACGATTTCGTAATCTGTGTGTCCCGCGCAACCACTTCCGGGTTAAAAGTGTATTCATTATGATAATATGTATGTTACTGCTAAAAAAATGTGTAAAACGTTTTTCATTATGCTTTATATGTTCTAGAATACTCATAAAATATAAGTCTTGGCCAAGTAATCCTTCAAAGTGTGTGTGTGTGCTCTCCGTGGTTTTCCAAATATCATAAAACTCTTTTGCATGGAAAAAAGCGCAACAGAGAAATACATTACTTACAACTTCCCTAAATGAGAAACAAACTCGTATAAGAGACGGGTCATAACTAATTGTACCAATAACTTAGAAGGTCAAACGGTTTATCAGCAAAAACAGGTTACAGCAATATTGTGCAGTATTTCAAAAATAATCACAGCGATGATCTTTTTTATGTTCCTAAATGTTTTCGATTCTGGGAGTTGTTTTTTCTCTGAAAGAGTAGTATTTTAAGATTAAAAATATATTCACGTAATAAAAAATCTCTCATCATGGGATTACAGCAAATCAAATAAAAGCTAATTAGGTATTGAAGAAGATTTTATTTTTGATGACTTATATCGTGCGCCTATAAATTATATCAGAGTAAAAGTGCACTTTTTATTATATCTGAAAGTTTTGTTTTAATTCATTCCAGTTCGTTCATTAATTATTTTTTAAATCTTTTATTTTGATATGCTCGCGCCCCCCTCGTAAGGCTATCACCCCCCTGGGGGGCGCCCCACAGTTTGAGAAACACTGCTTTAAATATTAAAAACAAAACAATTATTCCTCATCGGAATTTTATAATATTTTTCATTATTTAACATTAATTCTAAATTCTATTTCTGTGAGGCTTAAAATTACAGTTCGCTTAAAACTAATTATAATGTGAGCATTCATTTTAAAATATCATTTTACATTTTCGTAAACATTGTCGCATATTTGGGTTTACTCTCCTGACAATTCAGCTATTATATCAAGAATGTTTTTGTTTTTTGAAAAATGAACTCGTGCAAAGAGCGGGTACTTCAGACAGTATACTTTTAATGTATCAGTGCTGCACAGGGTATTTTATAACTAATTTATTAATACTAAATTAAGAGCAAGTTTAATAAGTATTAACGACTTCCATAGGCTTGTCATGCAGAGGAAAGTTTGAAAGGAAGATTTACAATTATAAATTGACACTCTGAGTACTTTTTGTTTATTTGGCTTAGATCTACATTTTGTCTTCAAAGCAACTACCGTATTTTGCAATCTGTTCCAATTTAAAAATTCGATAAAGAAAATAAAATATATATTATTTAAAAGTAACATATATAAAATTTAACCCTCCAACTGAACAGAACGGATTTTTCCGCCCTACTAGAGAGGCTTCAAAAATGGACTGCACGGATTTTTCTGCCTTCAAGTAACGTTTTCAAAAGCGGATTAGCCACACTTTTCTGAAATCCTTTCCCCCTATTAAGGTTTAACATCTTGAAAGATAATGAGGGACGGAAGAAGCAACACAGCAAGAGTTTTATGGCTCGCAGGGAACCCCGTGTTTGACCCCCCTCCAATCGTAAAAAATCGGGGAGAAATTTCTTTACAACCCAAGAAGTGTTTCTTTGCTAGCTTGTATTTTAAAAGTTTCCAAAAGTCCCAACGCATAAGTAAAATATGTTACAATTCCCTTTTGGTTTCATATTAATTTCAAACTGTAACAAGTTGGGGCGTGTCAGGGCAATCTGCTATTTTATATAGTTAGACAAATTATCTTTTTTTAAGTATATTCTCTTTCGCTTCATTTTTCTTATTCAAAGCTTTCAGTTTTTGAAACATGATTATTTTATTATAAGATACCGAAAAAATTAATAAAACATCAAACTCTTTAAAATTTGGAACCTTTTCAATTTTCCAACCACTAAAAATGAATAAATTTAAACTTCATCAAATCATTTGAAACATTTTCTTACACTTTGATAAAAATAATAACGAAAAAAAAAACTAATTAAGATTTATTAGTTTTTTTTTTCAGATATCAAAGCTTAAGTGTTCAGGAAAGTTTAAGTACAGTGCCTGGTTATATATTGTTAAAATACACCGAATTATATTTGAATTTTAAGTGCTTGAACTTCAGTTTACATCAAAGACAACATGAATGAAGATTTTCACACATTTTTTTTATAACTTGAATGTTTGAATAAATGGTAATCAAAAATATACGGAAACATTTACAGTAGACATTTATGCATATAAATAAACATAAAAATCAATTTTAAATTCGAGCTATTGAAAAACATTCGAATTATATATTGTTCAAAAATATCCATTTATACAAAATACCTCAACATTTATCTTTTTTAATGGCTAACTGAATAAGTAATTAATGTCTGGATATGTTTTGAAATCTCGACCTTATAAAGCTAGAAATTTTATGTTAGAAATTCCATTTGAAATTTCGAAAAAAAAAATGCATCGCGCAATTAAAAATTATTTACCATAAGTTTTAGCAATTGTTTGAGTATAATAAAAATTTCAAATTTTTTATTATATAGCTTCTTTGGTATCTTTTAATATATTTCGGCCGCGGTAGCCGAGTGGTATAGGTATCGGAACGTGGCTTGCTTTGTCACGAGTTCGAGCCGAGTACCACTAAAGACCCGCCGTGTAGGGCAGCGATGCACGTTAAATCTGTCGAGAGCTGAAACGTCCTCCCGTTGGTGTGATGGGGTAGTTAGGAGAGGGGGGTGCCAGCTCAGGTGTCGTCCACGTCACTTGACCATTGTTCAAAATTACGCGGTCCGTCGCCAAAAGCCCTCGTGTAGCTGAACAGTGCGACGTTAATATTCAATCATTCATTTAATATATTTCGAAGATTTCATACAATTCGGTTGAAAACCGCATGCTAAGAGCAAAAAATATACTAAAAAAATTGATGAATATGCAATTACAAAAAATTCTTACATAGAGAAGCAAAACTGAGAAGCTAAAGCGTAGGAATAAAAAATTTTGAGTATATCTGAAGTAGTTTTCGAAATATTTATTTTAAAGTTTATAGAAAATTTGTGTGCGTTATGTTATACTTGATATCAATTAAATGGTTAAAATAATGTGTGTGTGTGTTAATATTAGTCATGTAATCGTTTGATGACACATTCATATACTAATAAAAATTATCATGGTCATTGATGCGAATGTCAAGAATTTTATGTAATTTTAAATTCAGACATTAAGATATTGATGTAGAAAATATAAAACGACCATATCTAAAATACATGAAAAATGCAGTCTGCTATAAAATGATCTTGACAACAAAAAAATCCGGCATTTTCACTTACTATGGCAGAGCCGGCTTAGTCAGGGGCGATCTGGAAAAACAGAGAGAGAACCGCGGTTTTGATGCATGCCGCTCTAGCTTTTAAAGCTCCCAGGAAAATTATATATATATATATATATATATATATATAAATTACAAATGCAAAAGTATATCTTGTAATTTTCCATACATTTTTATAACAACGAATTGTGGAATTGGCTTCCAATACATTGTTGTGTTTGACAATATCTAAGGTAACCAACCCTACTTTAGATATATTTGTACTACTTTTTCGTAACCGTATTCCTTTTAAAATTAATTCGTGCAGCCGAAATACACCTTTTGTACCCTTAAAAATTTATGTTAACTATAACGGTTAATTTTAATTTATGCAACTTGTGAAATGTTCATAATTAACCATTTCCGTCTAAACACTTTACATGAAAAAAAAAGTTTGGACTCCCTCATTCATTAGGGATTTATATAAGATTCTAACATTAAATTTCATTTTTCACCGAAAAGGATCGAGTAGTAGTGTTTAGTGCTTCCAAACCACAGGTCTGGGATTCTATTAACGGGCTGTGCAAGGTCGACTCTGCCTTTCATCCCCGCTACATTGGGTCGATAAATGAGTACCAAGCTTGCTTCGGGTCTTAAACACTGAAGGTCTCTGTTTAGACAGACCACCAATTCGGGACATCTGTTCATGCACCTCAGCGTCCAATGGTCACGTGTATTATGATGGGCACAAAGTTTCTGGCCCTCATGGATTGTTGTTCTTCTGAGTTTTAGTCTTAAGTTTGAGGATTACCTCATTTTGGGGAACCCCTTAGATAAACATGTATTTCCACTCATTTGCAATTAAACATTTTTCTTTCAATTACGTTTATTTCAGAAGGAAGTTTGATTTTTCAAATGTATTTGCTTAATAACATGTATATTTGTGTATTATATTAAAAATTTGATCAGTCCAAATTTACATGTTTTTAGCTCCTCTAAAAGCTTTTAGGATTTTACAACTGATCTTACAATCCATATACGTTTTATAGTAGTATATTTAAAAATGATAAGGACATTTTTACGACTGTTTGAGCTGTTATGCCTCGTTTATAAATATAAAAAATTGCATTCAGCTACAGTTTTTAAAATGTACAGAAATATAAGTGGAGCAACAGGCTACTTACATATTATGAATATTTTTGACTGCAGTAAGATATATTTATATTTCAGTTTCTTTACAATTTGAATAAAAGTTGTAAGCCATTTTGCGAATAGTTTGATATTGAGTATAAACCCATAGGCTGTTTAATATTGTAAAGTGTTTTACTTTGTTACCAGCACACATTAAAATAAGGCTCATTTGCAGTTATATGATCAGCTTCAGTGATATTTAAATTTTAAAAAATAGTCTACACGTACGAAAACATTCTTTCACAACCGCACACCACATCTCATACTATATCTTTTCTACAGCTGGAAATATTTGTGTATACTGAAAAATTTAATACAGGATACATTTCCAAGTGTTAAATTTGTTTTTAAAATTTGGTATGAATACATTGTGGAACTGTCGGTTAACTTCACTGAACAAAATTGTTTTAAGTGTACTGTTTTGAAAGACAAAATTAATTAGGGAGAACTTTTCTCACAATAGAATTTGTAATGACTGAATTGTCTGAAAATGTAGTTATCGATGTGTGACATTTTTCCTTGTAATAAAAGAAACAGAAAGATAAGAAATTTAACTTGAGTAGAAAATGGTTAGAAGTACTGTCATGCGCATTTGAAGAAGTATATCCCCCATTAAAATTAAAAATTATTGACTGAATGTGTGTTATGTCCATCACAAATGCCGATGTAGAAAAGGAATTTTTATTTAATACAAGAAGTTCGAAAAAGAGAACACTAGGAAGGAAAATTTAAATTTTTTCTTAAAAATATTCAGTTAACATAAAAATATCTTTTGTATGATTTTAATTAAAATAAATTAAAAGTATTGAAATCCTTTTTTATGCTATTTTAAATTAAAAATATAACTGAGTAGAGAAAGATCGGTTTTATTTCATAAATATAATCATCGTATGTATATCACCATGTGTACCAGTTATTGTGTTATTGTTTAAAAATGAGATAGGGCCTTTGCTCTTTTTACCTCATTACTTTTTTAAAAAACAGGAAAGTGAGCGCGGGTTCTTACTCTCATATTCAAAAATGAATACAGGATGCTTTTTTCTGGCTCAAATCGCAATACCAAATATATACATATATATATATTTTAATTTTAAAAAAATGACAGAAAAATAAATTTTCTTTGAAGAAAATATAATTATTTTTCAACTTCTAACATACTATTTATTTCATTTTTTCCTCTTTTTTTTACCTTTCATTTCGTTTTTAATTTTACTGTGACTGAACATATAGGAGAAAGAAACACCCTATCTTTCAAAGAGGATTGATCAAGAGATGATATCTACGCTTTCAAAGAAGATTGCCCAAGGCAACTTAACAGCTAGCTGTAAACGATTGATCTCTTGGTTCTTACTTTTCAAAAGGGACCGAACTGGTCGTAAAATTTTCCCCGTTCGACCTCCCAAGTTCTAAAAGGGGGAAAGGAAAAAAGTATGTTGCATTTTTGAAGGGAATCGCAAAATAAGAGTTAAACGCTTTCGGAATAACTTTTCAGGAGGAAGGTATCCAGTTAGAGGGTTAATATACTTTTCTTACTAGTTTGGACGGTTTATAGTTAAGATCGTATTGTAGCTTTAGCGTCAAAATGCATTATTATAACATTCAATGCATTATTATTGTATAAGGGGAGGGGGCGATAAAAGTGGTCGCCAGTATTAAAAGTTTGAGAAGTGCTTTACATAGTGATGGGAGGCCGCCGGTCCCCGAGATACAATTGTAATTTTTATATTTGCCCTGTTTACAGAAAGCAGGTTTCTAAGGAATTTGGGGTGTGCCCCAGGTCAATGGAAGTGCGGGGTGGATGCTTTTGAGAGTAGCGCGGTCGACCTTTAAAAAGGTTGGCACTCCATTTCTCGTGGCTTTTTCTTACAAATTTTTACAGCTTGAACATCGAAAAGTGCTAACGGCTCCAGCCGTTCCCCGGGGTCTCTCTCTCTTTCTCCGCATCTCAATCCTTCCACTCAATCTCTTTCAGATAAGTAAGGTCTTTTCATAATGTACTGTTAAACCATGTTCTTTAATTAAAATAAATTTAATAATGTTTTAAAACTATACGATCAGAGTGTTTAATTTAGCGTGAGATGAGTGTTTTTAATTTAGAATTTAGTTAACTTAACCTGTAGTCATGATGCGATGTTAACTTATGGAACTTGGGTCGATGTTAAAATTAATAAGTTTAAAATAGCGTCGCATCAATAGCAAATTCCCCGATCTCAACATTAAGACCTCCGGAAACTACATTAAGTTGTATGTCAATTCTAGCTATGAATACTGAAGTCATGCCTTGGCGGAGGGTAATGAATTCGTATATTACTTCATTCCCCAAAAAGAGATAAAACCCATTAAATGAGTAATTAAAGGACGCTATCGGGAACGAAACCAACCACTTTGTAGTTTAACTGGTGTGGCGCTGTGAGCGTATTCCTTTTTTGTTTTTACTTTTGTCAGTATTAGTAGCAGTTGAGTCTGTATTTCGAACGTGAAATGTATCAGTTGCCTTTTTTCCTTACTCATTAAATCTTTTTTTACATTAAAAAGGACTCTCATTCTCTCGATTAAGAATCTATTTTAAATAACAATCGAATTTTTAGGGCAAGCTCATGCCGGGCATTAGAAACGGAAGAATAAGATAATACCTTTATTCTTACGTTAAAATTTGTGAAATGGAAAATTGTTTTGTTCACAGGCTCCTAATATTCACCAAAATGGACGAAATAACCGCCGACTTAGTAGATCTTGGTTACACTGTTGCCAGTTGTAGTCAACTCGTATCCAGAAAAACTAAAGCCTCACTTCCTTTGTTCTTAATCACATTCCCAACAAATGATCAAAATCTCCCAGTATTCGACCTTACGCATTTAGGCTAAAGGCAAATTTAAGTCGAGGGATACTCCATTCGGGGTATCACTCAATGCTTTGCGGTAAGGACCACCTTACGAAAGATTGCGAGATTAAAGTAAAAGCAGGAGAATTCCTTCTGCATTAATTTCAAAGAGTCCGGGCAAACTGCCTGTTACACAAAATGTCCTAAAATTCTGAAACTGAAGAAAGGTACCCCTTTAAACTTAAAGAAAGATTTTTCTAGCAACAATATTACTAAGGAATTTCCTTCACTAATATTGTAAGCGGAAATCAAAGTAATAATAATTCCACAAACCCCAATGAAAAGAATAACAAAAGCGAAAAACAAAGTCGATTACGAGAATTCTCTACGTCTGAAACAAACGTTTCAGAAATCTATAGTGTAATTGAACTTCTTAAAATTCTTTCCTATTTAGTTTTTAAAAAAAATGTCTAAACTACTTCAACGGCTCCCTGCTTTTAAAGCAACCAATGATAACAAGCAAAAAGCTTTTCTACTTGTACAATCACTCGTCTCTTTTTTCATATTTCTATTTTAATAGTTCTAGTATCTCTCAATAATTTTTATATTTTTTTTTTTACTGAAAAGGGCAATCAATTCTGTAAGCTTACTCGTAAAAGCCAATAGCATCCCTCAATCCCAGTCACCGAAACAAAACCACCCAATTGGTCGCCTCCTCAAGAAGCCACACCTTCTCCTACAAGCCATGCTATCAACACCAGCAATATCGTAGTTTCCAGATAGGGAGTGGAGGACTGACTACAGCTCAGTTTCTTGGGATGCATAAAGTGGTTTGAGTTCACTTAATCTTTTGCAAAGGAAACGCTGAGGTAGACATGCCATTACGTTGCCAACGAAGACAATATGAACAGCCGTCCGAGAGAGAGAGAGAGTTTGAGAGAGGAAGAATCATCGGGATGATGGAAACTGGGTGCTCAGCTTGATAAGTAGCTCGTCAAAAATGCCGTTCTGATTTGACTGTGAGGAGATGTTGGTACCAGGGGACAGAAGAAACGTGATTTACACTACGACCCGACTCAGGGCGCCCTGGACTGACCAGTTGTCGAGAAGACCATCATATACGACACGCACGCGTAAAGCCAACTGTCTCATTGGCCGCTGTCTAGACTAAGGCAGCACCTTCACTATGGATCCCTGTGTCTTCCGAACCATCGCAAGGCGCCTGGCTGAAGGACATCTGGTATCACGGTGTCCTTTACATGTGCTGCTAATGACACCCACCGACGTGTGCATAATTTTATGGTGTACAAATAGCTTTTTATACTGTTCAGGTAAGCTTGAAGTACTTTAACCACGATACTTTAATATTGGTGCATTATCCTTAGTATGATACACACGGGTTTCCCTATTTGGTTTGTTTTTGGAAAGGACCTAAAGGGTTAAAAGTAGCAAAAAATTGTATAGCAGTCTTTGGAATTGCAAATTGTTGTTTTCTACGTTTAATAAAGTTAAATTTTTTCTCAAATAATATTTTTTGGTTGATAGCTATCAATACCGATATTTGTTAAAGATTTTTCATTTTTATTAAAATTCACATTTCTACTATTAGCGATTATTAGATTCTAGTATTTGTTTTACTTAGTTATTTTCGTCATGGGTCCATCATACAGAAGGAATTGGAAAGCAATTTTATCTCATATTATTAAGGCTTTAAGCGAAAGGTTTAACATACGTACTTTTCTTAAATAGAAATTATTCTAAGAGATGGACGCAGAAAATGTCTTTTCATTGTACGTAAATGGCATGTTAGATATTTCAGTTTCATGGAACTTATTTTAATACACTCCTTAGTAAAATTAAATCACAGAGAAAAAAGTGTTGATTTTTCTAAAAGTTAATTTGATTTTCAGAAGCTTCACAGATATATGCGAATATGTTATTGCAACAGCTTGTCACACGTTTTCTTTCCGAGAGGTTTGCAAAAAACATAACCGAATATGAAAGTACATAGGAAAGCGAATAGGAAGAGTTGCATTACGTGCTGATATAAAAAGTGTTTAGAATTTTAGAAGGGTTTGATTTCAAGACAAACGCAATACTACAGCTTTAAGAAGTCGGATGGCAGATAGTGATAAATGGCATTTTGTGGAATTCCTTGAAATTGAGCAATTTCTCACAGATGTTGCTCTATTCTTAGGTGTTCATTTCGTCACTGCATGATCATTGAAACACAGTAGTCAGTCGCTCAATGCTTACGAACCCCAAGTAATATCGATATATTCTTGTTCCAAGCGAAATCGAACGACGATCACCACACCTGCAACATATATGGCTCCAGCACTGGCGGGATCTATCTCTGAGGGGGCCCTGTATCAAAATTCTTTTGGGGCCCTTTTTCAGATATGGAAGCCTTGTTAGCGGACTGTAGTTACACATGTTGGGGCCCCTGTAGCTTGGAGGCCCCATACCATTGATACGGCGGTATCTACGTCCCTGGGCTCCAGTCCGTTTTAAAAGCGATATTTGCCGCTACTCTATGCGTAAGTATACACGAGACTGGATTGTAAAAATAAATTTGTGTTCTTATTTTTGTCCAAACCATACGCGTGTGATGAAAGTGAATGGGTCTGCGTCTTATTTGGTCAACGTTATATTCATGGATGAGTCAAGATTTGAAAAAGAAATCGTGTAAAGATCCAGACGATCGCAATCGGCCTAGAACATCATCGAATATCACGTGTTTAAGCATCAGGGTATGAGCAGGAATTTAAATTCTCATCTAAAAAGGAGGTTCTATAAAAGCTTTCCGGGATCCCAGAGTCATCGTGAAACTATACAGAGTAGCAGTTTGAAATACGATTAACGCGAAAACGTTTAAGACGCAATATGGTATAACACGAACTAATACAACGGAACCCGACAAACTTTTACGTATTGTCATGCATTTTCTTCTCTTAGCAGGAAAAGAAAATCGCTTAACACGATTTCCCTTCGGAGAATGAACGAAATACGGAAAACACCAGCCAGATTGGACTGACCTGCTGTATTATCGGAAGAATGCATTGAAGTAGATGATGGTAATGTGTGTACAGTGCGAATTAGGACAAAGATATTTTGGAGTTTCTTCACAGCTAGATCAGGGGTGTCCAACACGCAACCCGCGAGCCGCATGTAGCCCTCCAGCAAGTAAATTGTGGCCCACCGACTCTTTTTTAAAATTTTTAAATATCAGGTTTTTAAAGTTTTTTCATTTTGAAACTTATTTGAGGAGAAATTTATATACATATATATATATATATATATATATATATATATATATATAATCTGCTGCAATGTATTTGCCTGTTACCTGTTCTTGTTTTGAAATAAATCTTTTTTGATAATAGAAACGTCCTTTAGATTAAAATAGATTTATATTTTATCAAACAGTTACATTTGATTTTACTATAATAAATAACTTTTTTAATAAATTCCGAATTGCATTATAAGGACTATGGATGGTACATGATTCTCTGTGTGTGGGACTTTCATTTCTCCTCCTCCTTTTCTGTTTGGAGTGCCCAAAAAGCAAGAGCCAGTCAGAGGTGTTTTTTAAAGTTAAAAAAAATATTCAGGATAGTTAAGATAAAGAGCAATGTATACTAAATCGTTTGAGAATAACAGCGCAATCAAATTTTAAAAATGAGCAACGAATGATCAATTCAAAAGGAACTCCGTAATTTTCAAGAAAATGTAACTGTAATATTTTAAACATTATTTTTGATCATTGCATTACTATATTATATAAACATTATTATATTATCCATATGTCTGTATACATGAAAAATAATGAAAGAAATAATGATAATTGATTTTGTTTTATATTTTCGCTCCAATAAATGTTTTTTTTCCAAATCTGATATAAATGTACATATTTTTATATGCGGCCCGCGAGATTATAATGTTTTTCCGAAGTGGCCCGCAAGGTTATTTGGGTTGGACACCCCTGATCTAGATTATGAAGATGAAAATAAAATGAAAAATGTACATACTGAAATCAGGAACGCCATGGGAAATATGCACAGTTATTTGGGTGCACATTTCAATGGTTAAATGAATATTAAAATGGACTATATCGAACAATTTCATATTAAAAAAAATGAAAAAAAAAGATTATTTTCTGAAAACTCCAATAGATGTTTTTTTTTAAAAATTTCAAAATTTTGTTTTCAATTTTTTAAAGTTTGTGGATACTCTGGTTCTTTAAACATATTTATTTACACTAACAATTCAAATGCACAAATTAATGGCTGGGATTCTTAGAAAAAGAATTTTATTCGAGCATTCTCTATACGCTCTCTCTCACGAAGTGTACACATACACTGAACTCTACACACACTATCGCCCTCTCGTGTGACATATATCCGTTGCTGTGGGCGTCACAAGAATTATTTGTTCAAATCTGAACAAAGTTCTTGTGAATGTTTTTGTTTCATTCATTTTTATTAAATCTATGCATATGTGTGTAACTAAAATAAACTTAATTTTGTCGATATATAATATTTTTTGGTGATATGCTTTAAGGGCGTTGTCTGAATTTCTAAAACTTCCTTTATCCAACAGATGGCTTTGTTTGCAAATCGGATGACGTCAAGAACGATAAAGCTTATTATCTGGTCTTTTAATTCTGAGATACTTTATAATTTCTTTAACATTAATTTCTTCAGTCAGTTCATGTTCAATGGCTATTGTTGTCAAGCCGTTTAACCGATCCTCGGTAGTAGTGGAGCGTAAAAACTTTTTAATTTGGAGAAACTCCTTTCCCACTTATCACACTTATTGGGAGAGTAAGCAATATCCTTAAAACTATACCGAGATTTGGAGCAAAATCCAGGTTCGATCTGAATTTTAAAATCTCGATTGGACTTTCTTTTTTTATTTAGCTAAGCTAAAACCGCTACTATCTCGTCTGCCAGGTCCAGTGCGTTTATATCTGGTGAATTCCTATCAGTTAACACTGTTTCTAGATCTTTACAGTACTTTAGTTCGTCATTTTCATGAGTATATTTTAAATCACAAATATTGTATGAAAATAGGAAATAGTGGCTGTGGGTACTCATCAAATAAAACCTGGATTCAAGTGCATTGATAGCTTTATCTCGCGAATGTGAAAAAATAAAATTCTGCCTTATATTTCAAAGTAGGATCGTCTATTGGATCACCTCGTACTTCATAGTCGAAATTAACATTCCTTCTTCGAACTCTATGGCACGTTCAATCTGTCGAGAGCTGAAACGTCCTTCCGCTGGTGTGGTGTGGTAGTTAGGAGAGGAGGATGCCCGCTCAGGTGCCGTCCACGTCACTTGACCATGGTTCAAAATTACGTGGTCTGTCATCAAAAGCCCTCGTGCAGCTGAACAGTACGACGTTAATATTCACTCACTCGAACTCTATGGCGTGGCTTGAAGAGCTCAAAATTAGCAGGTATGTCAGTTTCGTTGGCGAGTTCTCAAGCTTCACAAAGCCTTTCATTAAAGGCTGTGTCCGATCTAAGATCCTTGAAAAAACCTTAACAACTTTTCAAGAGCTCAATAGCAGATGGTAAATAATTGTCTTTTATCTGCAAGAGCTTACTTGTAATTGACACAATTTAAGATTTTGTACCAAATTACAATGCAGCATAAGAGCTTAAATCAGGGGTACTCAACCTTTGTTACCGTCGGGCTGCAAACACATGACAGTTATTTCATACGGGCCGCATACACATGACAGTTATTTCATGCGGGCTGCAACATGCGGATAATGGGAAAGACACACTATAAGACCAAAGCAACTTTGGCAAAATTTGTTAAACTAATTTTTAGCTTTTATGTTAATACTTTATTAACTTTTCTGTCAAACACGCACACACAAATATTTATTGTTATGGCTATTTTAAAGTTATGGGATAATTTCTATTTCCATTTATCAATCTCTTACTTACATTCTACTATTAAAAACAGATTACAAAATCGATATATTTAATTGCTTGATTAAAAGAATTCCTTTCTTAATTTTTAGCACATTGTTCTCTAACATTGAATTTCTTAGTGCAATAGGCCATGACCGGGCCACTTAGAAAAGACCGGCGGACCGCATGATGAGTATCGCTGGCTTAAGGTATCCGACTACGTTCGGAACCGTGATTTTCCAAAAGCGCATAAATGGAAAATTTTCATGATATTTAGTGTCCCTTAGATTAGAATATATGCATAAAATTGTTTTAAGGACATTTTGACAAAAAAAAAAAAAAAAAAAACTTATTTGAATATAATATTTTGGTAAAAAATTAACTTAGAATAATCTTTTTTTCCAAATGTTCTCCTTTTGTGAAAAATGGTTCTATTATAATAATATTTTGCCTGTATGTAGCTCAGACCTCTCTACGGAGGCTCAACTAGAATTTTTGAAATATATAACTTACAAGTGGGTTTATTCATATTTTACGACAACAGAAGGGAGAAATTTTAAGAAAAAAACGCCAATAATTATTTCAATTGGTGGTAACTCTGAAAATAATGTGAACTTTTCAAAAATTCTAGTTGAGCCTCTGTAGAGAGGTCTGAGCTATATACAGGCAAAATATTTTAAAATAGAACAATTATTCACAAAAGGAGAACATTTGGAAAAAAGATTATTCTAAGTTATTTTTTTTGCCAAAATATTTTATTTAAATAAATTTTTTTTGTCAAAATGTCCTTAAAACAATTTATGCAAGTATTCTAATCTGAGTGACGCTAAATATCATGAAAATTATCCATTTATGCGCTTTTTTAAAATCGCGGTTCCGAACGTAGTCGGATATCTTAAATTGTTTAACACACCTTAATAGTCCAGAAGCCTTTATAAAGTTGTCAATCTCCGAATTATTACAAAAATCAAGTAAAGCGTCGTATATCCCTCCTACTTGATACTTTAGTGGTTTTAATGCATCTATTCGGCTTTCCCAGCGATGTTATTTGAAATCACGTATTTACTTTATAAATTGTGTTCATCATATTTTTATTTCTGTGATGCACATTTTGCTTTCACTTTAATTAAATAGTTTTATACTAGAAACGAGCAAAAAAAATAGAACCTATACTCTTTCACATTAATTATTGTTCTGTAACAATAAAGCTTTATTTAAATCCTTTTTCTTTTTATTTCTGTTATAGTTTTGACATTCTTTTGTTGTCTTTTTTAAAGATTTTAAATATATATATATATATATATATATATATATATATATATTGAAAACAATTATAAAATCCCCGTGCACCACAAAGTATCACACGGGCTATATATTGCTATATATTGGAGCCTATTATTATTAGATTTTCTTCTTAAATATACATACTAACGCTTTAAACCTTTTTACAATCACGAAAAATATATTTTAAAGGATTTTTGAGAAATATAATAGTAAAATGAAACAGTAAATAAAAACTTGCAAACTGAAACCACCAACTTTTTAATTTTTGTGCACCATTGCTCTACGAAACACTGATTAAGAGCCTCTCGTTTATGTATTGGATGAGTGATTACGTTCTGAAACTTTTTTTATACATTGAAATAGGAATTCCAAGTGTTTTATATTTGTATTCGTTGCAATTAAATGAATGAAATTTAAAGCCTTTATGTATCAATCACAAATAAAACATATTTTAATAAGATTGAAACTTCATTTTAAAAATGCTTTGTGTCAGTCGTGAACCCAGTTTATATTCAAAAACGAAAAATTCATTAGAACAGCACAAATTCAACATTTTATTTTAGCGAATTCCCTCAACTACATTTTTTTTGGCTCGTTGCTAAAGACAAAATACAAAAGTAGCTCGTTCAAAATATTACCTCGTGATCGCAAAAACGAGTAATTTAATAATATTACTGTGTAACCCTGACACCTTCCCCCCGTGAGTTATATTACATCCAAAGATCAAATATGGCTAAAACAATCTATGGGTCACACGTTACACCCAAAATGAAACACTGTTTAGTCACTATCTTAATATTATAGTACTATTGAGTATTTTTACATAAAAATACTCAACATTAAATTTTACACAAATATTCTTCGTAACTTAATCATCTAACAATAAAGCTAAGAAAATGTTTAAAACCTAAATTAATCTTTAATCCTTCTTAAAGTTCTTATTTAATTACAGTTTACATTTACAGTCTGGATAGCGCATCTGCATTAACTAGTTTAGATCCTTTCATGTGGCTTGCTTCAATGTCATGGCATTGAATGGCCAACGCCCACCTCTGCATTTTCGGACATTGGAGTGCAGCACTAGTGAGGAATACTAGAGGATTATGATCGGTTAGTAAGAAAATCTTTCCTCCACACAGTAAAGTTTCAAATCTTTTTAGAGCCCAAATAATAGCATACGCTTCCCTTTCAATTGTTGACCACTTTTGTTGGCTTGGGTTCAGTTTCTGGCTCCCAAAAGCTATGGGATGAATGTTGTCTTCTCCATCCAATTGACCTAGACAGCATCCGACCGCCGTCTGAGAAGCCTCCGTATGCAAGTAGTACGGTTTCTCTATGTCTGGGACCTGCAACTCTGTAATTCCACATAGTGCTGTCTTTAACTCCTTGAAAGCATTTTCAGCCTCCTTGTGCCATGGAATCTCATTAGGGACTTTCTTTTTAGTGAGCTCCGTCAATGGTAGAGCAATTTTTGCAAAGTTCGGAATATACTGTCTATAAAAATTGCACAATCACAAAGCACTTCTGAGTTGTTTCTTGGTCGTTGGTGCCTGTAAGTTCTGAATCGCTTTTATTCTTTCTTTGTCAGGGGAATGCCTACCTGAACTAATGACATGTTCTAAGTATTTAACTTTTTGTCTTGCAAACTCACACTTTCTTAAATTCATTGAGAAATTAAAATGCTCCAATCTTTTGAAAACTTCTTCTAGATGATTCTTTTAGCTGCATAACCCCACACAGGACTAGCGTAACTGAGGATGGGACGCAAAACGGCAGTTTAGAGAAGTAACTTATTATATAGGTAAACTTAAGAATTCCGATTAATTAGAGGTCAGATTGATCTTAGCGCATTCCGGAATTTTATCTCGCACAAGTAGAATGTGGTGTTTCCAAGTGAGTACTTTATCTAAGATAACACCTAAGTATTTGGTGGATTGAGCCCAGTGTAGTGGTGTGGAATAAAGAGTGGGTGGTGTGACTGGTAATCGCCTTTTAGTGAATAAAACCGCGACGGTTTTATCCATGTTAATTTTTATTTTCCATGTATTAAAATATTTCTCTAGTAGGGCCAGATGCTTGTTAAGTGCTATCGTGACTGATTTTGTGTTTTTGAAGGTAGCTGAGACAGTAGTATCGTCAGCGTAGAGGTTTAACATGGTGCGTGGGTATGAAGGTATATCATTGATGTAGATGTTGAATAACACGGGGCCCAATAAGGAACCCTGAGTTACTCCGATGTTGATGTGGTGTGTACTTGAGAGGGTGACGTTGACTCTGACTTTGTAAGATCGGTTAGTGAGGTAGGAATGAAGTAGGGGAATTATGGCGGGGGGGGGTTGTTATTTATGAGTTTGTAAATTAGTCCGTCGACCCAGACACGGTCAAACGCCTTTTGGATGTCTAGAAAGACAGCCCCAGTAGTTCTGCCTCTTTGAAATCCTTCTGTGATTTTTTTCGTGAATCTGAGTAACGGGTGATAAGTGGAAAGTTGTTTGGTGAAACCAAACTGATTAGGGTTGATAAAATTAGAGTCATTAGTATAAGTTAGTAATCTATTAAGAATGATGTGCTCAGCAATTTTACTGAGCGCAAAAAGCAACAATATTGGTCTGTAAGAGTCCGGAAGGTGCTTGTTTTTGCCTGGTTTGTGAATAGGAAATACAATTGCTATCTTCCAATTTTTTGGAAAATGCCTGAGTAATAAGATTTTATTTATGATATAAGTTAGAAGTATAATTATTTTGATTGTAAAGTTTTTAATTGATTTGTTCATGATTTCATCGAAACCAGGAGCTTTTGAATTTGTCAACCTTCGGATGGAATTACAGGCTTCTATTGGGTCAGTAGGAGTAATCGGGGTGGGGGCGGGGAAGCGAAGAAGGTTTCGAGAGTAGTATTGACGTCAGAGTCGATGCTTGCTCTGAAATTCTCTGGTCTTTTATTTTTAGTGTAGTTGTCGTCAAAAGAGTTAGCAATTAAATTAGCTTTCTGTTCATCGTTGCTAGCGATGCCAGAAGAGCAATTTAAGTTTGGGATAGCTGAGCGAGGTTTTCGGAAGTTTTTTTGCATACGCCAGAGACTGTTATCCTGCGTGTCAAGTGCGGTGAGTTTCGTGCTCCATGTGAATTCGGTGTGAATTTGTAGTTCCTTCTTAATCAAAGCTTGTAGCCTGTTGGCTTCGGCTTTGTGTAGTGGATTAAGTGTAAGTTGAAACTGTTTTCTGGGCCTATTTTTGTGTCGAATTAGTTCTTTGATGTGTTGTGGAGTGTAACTATGATGCTTGTTTTTTATTGGTTGAGAGGAAAATCTGTGGGCGAAGCGAACCGCATCTGTGAACTTAGCAATATTTTCTTCTAAGGAGAATTTACTAGTGATTTTATAATCAGAGAGGTCAATGTCATTATTTAGAATGTTTCTGAAAGCAGACCAACAGGTAGAAATTGCCCTAGGCTTTTTTTCGTGAACATTTAGAGTCAAAGGAAAGTTCATGTATGGATTCAATAGTGCATGGAAAACTGAAGTTATTGATGAGGGCGAAGTCAATAGTATTAGAAGAATTATACCCCCATATCTGGTAGGAGTATTGGGGAAAGCTATTTCGAGATTAGTACTATCAGCAAAGTTTTTTAGATGATTGCCTCTTGTGGAGTTGTGGGAGAAATTCCAAGTATTGTGTGTGGCATTGAAATCGCCAAAAATCACACAATTGCTGTTGATCTGATGGATAGAATTAAGATCTAGAGTAAAGAGAGACTTATCTGACTGAGGAGGGAAGTAAATACAGGTTATAGTAATTTTATTAGTATTCGGGGGATTTAAAATTACGGTGGTAGCTTTGACGTGAAGGAGAGGGGGATTGACGTGAGGTATAGAATTTTTAATAAAAATTAAAGTACCATCGTGAGCGGGACCTATCGAGTTGCGGTCGTTCCTATAACAGTTATAATTATTTATGTTTATGTTGTTGTTGGGTCTCAATCATGTTTCCTGGATAAGCATGATATCGGGATCGTACTTCTCTACGAATAATCTGAATTCACAGAAATTTTGCTTATTAAACCGTTTGCGTTCCATGAACACAAACTCAGGCCATGCATCGGTCGTCTAATCATCGTCATCATCTATGCATGCCTCTGCTAAGGCGTATAATTCTTGGAGTTTTTGTCTTTTAGTTTTCTTTTTGTTATTGATGGTGAACGAGGGGGAGTTTTGCGCTAAACTTATGTTATTAATTTGTTCTTCTAGAGTAGAAAGGGCTTGAATAGTTTGTACGAGCGTTTGTGAAATGAGGCTCATACAATCATTATTATTGAATTTAGGTTGCTGTAGAGAGGGATTCGTTGTTTTAATGGCCTGAGTTTGCGTTGGTTTTATTGCGGGAACTTGTCCGACTCGTGGTGCCATCTGTTGAGGAGCAGTGGAAGTTGAAGGTGCTTGTTTGTTTTGTATGGCTTGTGCGAAAGTAAGATTAGGTCTTACTATGATATTAACAATGTTGGTGTAGTTTGTTTTTATAATTGTACCTTTTTTAGGTTTAGGGTATAGGGGACACTTAGAATAATTTGCCATGTGTCCGAAGACTTGGCAGTTAATGCATTACATTGTTTCGACCTTTTTGATTTGGCATTCTGCCGTCTGATGGGATTCCTCGCATTTTAGGCAATGGGGCTTGAGGTGGCAATTGTCAGCCGTATGGTTAAAATTGTTACATTGATAACATTGGGTGACCCCTCTGCTTTCGTATCCGTCGACTTTTACTATTAAATATAATAGCTTGTTTACATTAAAAATTTTTGCATTGTGAAGGTTGCGAGGGAGAGAAACTAAAAAAACTGGGAGGGCTTGATTTGTGATCTTGCCTATAAGTTGGGTAACCCGGTTGACGGTGAATCCCAAATCTTCCAGGTCGCTATGAATGTCGCTTGTTTTTATGTCTCTGGGTAAGCCTTTTATCACCACTTTAATGGGACGTTGCGCTTTAGGTGTAATGGAATAGAATTCATATTTTAGTTTTTAAAGTAAATTTTCCAATTCATGTTTTTCATCTATGGTGTCAGTGTAGAGCTTGATGTATTCACCCGTTTTCTTGCTTCTGAGTTTAGGCAATAAATAGTTAAGGGTCTTCATCTGTTCTCTAAAAGTTAATGTGATTCTGAGCATGACGGGGGTGGAAGGTTACTAGTGTTTGTATTAATTGTTGTGTCCTTAGGTGTATTATTATTTCTATTAGTATTAGTAGCTATAGCGCAGGAGGAAGTTCCCGCAATGGGTTCTATTGTATCTTCGTTGTTTTCAAGTCTGTTGAATTTGTTGGTTAGATCTATTTAAAATTAATTTCCGGATTGAAGTTGTGGTCCTAAGGTTTTTAGCAAGTTTGCGAGAGGAGGGGAGACGAATTCAGTTTCGTTCTCCTTTCTTTTAACTGAAGCCGTTTTCGGTAAAGAGGGGAATTCTGTGTCATTACTTTTAGAGGGAGTATTAAATGGGGTGTGAAGAGCTGCACAGCCGGGTATTTCACAAATGAGAGAGTAGGACTCACTGTTATTTCAAGAAGACTTGAGTAGTCAGCCGCTCTTTGTTCGTGTTCTTTGAAGATGTGTTCAAACAGGATGGGGTTGTTCTGGCCTTTTGCTTCTTTCGTTTGTAGCTGTTTCATGTTAGCTTTGATGTTCTCTATTGTTTGAGTGTAGAAGTCGATGAGAGCAACACATTCCTGTTTACGTTGGCTGCTGGTGAGCTGTGGCGTTCCGGGTCGGGAGGACGGTAGGGATTGGTCCATGCCGGTACCATCTGGGCTTAAATCAATCGTCAGTCCGGTTCCGTTGGTCAGGCCAATTTCCTTATTCATTTCCATGGTCAAAATTCTTGTTAGATATATCGGTGTAGGTCAGGGACCTAAGTAAAATGCTCAATAAGAGCTCTGAGCAGCACTGAATATAAGATTGTACTCAGTATGCGTGCACTGTGCACTGAAATTCGTATTCGGATCGTTCCAAAGTACGTCTTCACGCTAGCGCATCACAGGCGAAAATCACTTCTATTTATCCTATGTCCGACAATTTAACAGAAAAGAAAATGCCCTTTCCAAAGATTTATTACGGTAATAAGAGGAAGAATAGTTTCACGGCTACACTTGAAAGTAACCTTAGAAGATTTACAAGAAGGCAGATGTGCATTTCTAGGCTTTCTTACACCAAATAGGCATATGATAATTAACAATTACCCAAAACTGAAGAATCAACAATAATCAACGGGGAGAAGCATTTTTTTGTTGATTTAAAATATTTTACGACTTGCTTTCCATATTAATTTACAAGAACCATCTTATTCTGTATTCAGAGTTTCAAACGTTCAATAGCCTTAGAGCGCCCCCGAACACTCCTTTCATTGTACTATTGTACATAAAATGCGTGACTCACGAATAAATAGGCGAAAAAAAAAAGAGAACGAACATATTATTTTAATTTAAATGTAACTATCTCTTAGACTATGTTCTGATTATATTTATTTTTTCAGATATTTTGGATTGGATAATTTTTTTATAAAAAAAAATATCCAATACTGTAGAACTTTCTAAGTTAGAAAGTCCCCATCTTCTTTTTCTTAGAGAAACTTGTGTTTGGAAATCGCGTGTGATAATTACTACTGATTTCAGTTCAAAAAATTTCTTTTCCTTTCAAAGGAGACATTTCCTACGAATTTAAACCACATTCCACCAAGATTTCTTTTTCAGTATTATGAAAGGCATTGAATGAAATAGTATAAAACATTGATTATTATATAAAACACTAATCACAATGTAAACTATTGCACAAAAAAGGAAACTCTTATTTCATTTCAGTCAAAGGTATAATAACCTAAAGCAAATTTAAATTAATTTATCAAGGTAAAATTTATTTATGTTTTGATTTTCAGTAAATGTTTTAAAATGTTGAAAATATTATAGATTTATTTTTTATTGTTTAATGCAGTAATTTCGTACATACAAACTCAATTATCGTGTTAACTCTAAAATTAATTAATTTTGAAAAACAAATAATAATATAATTATTTGAACATTTAGATACATACATTGAATTTAAAAAATGGAAAGAAAAAACAAATTTTTGCCTGACTCTCTATGTCATAATGTATAATCTCAAATCGATAATGGGCTATTTTATAATCACATAGTACTCTGAAGCTCTTTATCTTTTTTATAATGGAAAATATTTGCTTTAAGACACATACATAATTCTTTAACAAATAACAAAATTGCATTAACTATATGCGAGTTTAAAAAAGCTTATAACTATTGAACATCTGTGTACCATTAAACATATAAATATTCAACTAAGCTATATTGTGTTTAATCAATTTATAATTGCTTCTCTGAGAATTAATTAGTTATTCATATAACACTCTGTTAAGAATTTTTGTATACTTTCTTTCTCTGAGTGGATGACCCGCTAATTGAATTTCACTTCGAAAGCGGTCTACTTTTTCAAAGCTAGTGGTAGCGAAAATGTTTCTGATAAATTTCGCGAACTACTTCGAAAACGCACAGCAGTTTTATGCCTTCTTCTGTTAAACCTGCAGGAGGTCCTCAAATGGTTTTGCAGGGGATGATTTTATTGCTTTTCGGTCTCTGTGTTGTCGAAAGGGGAGGTTTCTCAATCCCAGCTGTGGCCTAGGGCGAGGATTGTGAAATGGACATTTTCTCCACTTCACGGCCAACAGAAACTTCACCCAATTTATTGCAAATATATATTTCATATATTTCGAAAACTTGCTCAATTTCTGATCTAAAAACGAATTAGGTTTTAAGAAATTTTAATTTTCTGAGTTTTGATTTTAAATTCGGTTTCATTTTAAAGCATTTTTGCATTCCTAGATTGAAATAATTAAAAATATTTTTTAACACAATCCAATATTTTGTGTGAGATGGCTATTAACTACAATTTTAATTTCTCAAATCCTTTCTGTTTGCTTATGTTTTTAAGTTTTTGAGTTTTCACACATTTACTTAATTAAGATTGATTTAAAGACCAATACATTTTTTAACACAAAGTTTATATAATTTAAAAGTTCTATACTTTGTCTTCATTAATTTTTTACTTTTGAAAAATGCCATGACCAAAATGTACGCAGGGTACTGTGAGAAATAATACTTGAAAGAGATGGAATATGACTGAAAATGGTAAATCTAAAATGCAGCTTTTTCAGGTAATATTACAATTAGACTACAGAGTACAAATTTTGCAGAAAGAAATAAATATTTCCCTGATGTACTACAAACTACGTTATAATAAATCTATTGTAGTACTACACTGCAGTATTTTAAAGTCATGCAACAAAAATTTAAACTTGCTGAACTGCCACGATGGGGAACTGAGAAAAAAAATAGATATTATTTACAAACTTGGTGATTTCTGGATTACGTTTGTATAATTACTAATTTCTATATAAATATTTTGGATTTAAAACTCTTGTGAATATATAAGGTTCTGATAAAAGTGAATAATTGATCAAATTAACAGTTGTTATCAATGTTATGTCTTAGAATATTTTGAATTAAAAAAGATATTTCAGTTATATTTATTTTAAGTAGAATTTTCATGTAGAGCATAAGTTGGATAGTAACAGATTGAAAAATTAAAGCTTTACAGGCAATGGAATTTTTTTTATGCCTTTACAAATTTTAAATATGTTTTTCTCAGATTTTTAATTTTCAAAATGAGTGTTTTCTAATCCCTCAGGCGTTTTTCCTGTTCAAGATAGAGTCTTGAAATATCTTGTAAATGTTCCCTTACATATGTTCTTTAAAGTTCATATGGATTTAGGTCTGAGAGCTCTAGTTTTTTTAAAAAAAATATCTTAATGTTAATAGTTAAAAAAATTAGGTTTTTTCCAGGTTTAGCCATAAAAATAATTATCAAAATTCAACAAAGAGATATATTTTAAATTTTATACTTTTCGTTTCCAATAATATAAGAAATATTAATCACTTACAATAATTAAATATTTTTAATAATTTAACATTTTAGAAAAGTTTTAAAAATTTCAAAACTGTTCAATGCTTTAAAATTGTGAAATAATGGCTTGTCAAACTAACCTATTATTTTCAGAATCGATATAATAGTATAATTTGAATATAAAACAAAAATTAATTTTACTGTGACAAAACTGTTTACCGACTTCTACTCATACTCTAAAAAGAATGAAAGATAAATATATAACATAGTGGCAGTCAAAAACACATGCATAATATGTTAAAATCCTGTCCCGATACAAATTTCAATGCATTTTCCAAACTGTAGCTAAAAACAATTATATGTTTATTAGGCCAGAAATTATTTATATTTATATATATTTTCCTTATTAAGTACATAATGAATAATGGCAAGATAATTTGTAAAATCCTGAAAGATTTTAATGAAGAAAAAGTCAGACATAATTTTAGATAGTTAGAAATTTAATTATATAATACACAAATGTGCATGTTTTAAAAGAAATAAATTGGCTAAGAAAATGAAATTTACTAAAAATTTCCTGAATAAAGTAAATCAGATTTCATCCTCAAATACATATAATTGTAAGAAAAGGTTTTATTCAATTTACAATTAGTTACAAAAAACCTTTTATAAAAAATAATTTTAACAGGTATAAATAGCAAAAAATATCAAAGAAGTGTGAGAAAGACACATACATGTCGTTTACAGAAATGTCACAGTGTGATATTTTTCGAAACACGGCACTGCACACAGTTCAACATTACAGTCTTTACATTGAAAACGAGTTTCTTTTCGAATGCGTTTTCCATTATCACTTATCTTAAGGTTGGATACCACACATTTACGCGATGTTTTTTTTTTTTTTTTTTGAACAGTCACTTTCTACATATGAAGGGAAGTGCCTTCCAATTAAGCGGACTACATTTTCAGAAATTTTAGGGGAAACAAAGTTTCGAGAACTAGAATCACTACCTCCTTCTATCAATAGTTCTATCAGTTTCATTCGAAAACCAATATGATTTAAAATCCCGCCATTTTAAAATCCCGACCTCGTTTGAATTATATCTAATGTGCATATTTGGAACGGTTTAGCGTACTCGAATTAACTCAAGTGCACACGTCAAGGGTTTATATTGCATTCTAAGTCAACACGGTGGCTACTGACGAGCGACTACGTAATTTTGAACCGCGGTTAAGTGACGAGGACGATACCTGAGTTGATAACTCCCCTTCCAAATTTCCACATCACACCAACGTGAGGACTTTTGACCTCGACGTGTTTAACGTGCACCAACTCCTCTTCAATGCTAAACTTTTGTGGTACCAGGGCTCGAACACTGGACACGAGTTCATAACCATGGCCATCAGGCTACAGTGGCCGCAAAAGAAAATAGCAAGTTTGAAAGAAATGTAATGGAGAAGTATATTTGAAGAAATAACTTCAAAACTTACCAAAAACCAAAATATCAAAATTTATTTTAGGAATAATAGTGAATATAACTTCGTACACCTAAAACCACTTTATGCAGTGTATTTTGAAAGTGAACGTTTCCCCTTTTAGAGAAACTTACTATAATTATGTCAAATTCCTTTCATTTAGATCTAAGGGGATCCCCGAAACAATGTAATTTTTTGTATACACAAAATTACTTATGGTTGAATCTAAAACAATTCCCTACACAATGAATGAAAACCCTTTTTTATCATATAAATTGTGTTTGAATAGGAGATGGTTAGTTAATAAGAACATTTAAAACGTGTCGGCAATCTATGGACCTGTGGCACGTGGTACAATTCTTAGTGGCACTCAGCACTACTCTACAAATTTGTCAATTCTTGAGTGGATGGAAGTTGATAATATACCTTATTTGACAAACATCTTCTGAGTTATGGACATTTATGGAACTACAAAATAATCTGAAAGATAATTCTAAGGATAAATTTATAGCTATTTTGTAAATAATTGAGTGTTATTGCTAGGGGATTTAATTGTTGAAAAAAGAAAATTGCATGTACTCTGCTTTCCACTTATGATTCGGCATATATCAAAGTAAAAATTTTTCCTATTATGAAAAATATTTCGACTCCGCAAAGAAATTGTTTAACAACTGAATGCTCAGAATCGTGTCACGCATTATACCCCTGGTTTTGCGATATGAAAGAAGAGTGGTGAAAGAGTTAATTCGCATTACAATTTTTATTTAACTGTAATGAAGGGAATACTTTATATTTCACTTTGTCTATTTCTTATTTAAATAAATATGTTGGAAACATACATTTTTAATTTTTATCTTTGTTTAAGAAATAGTTACATTTTATATTGTTTATTTTTATGTTAATAAATGTATTTTATTGATCCATAATTAATATAAAATAAAACTGTAAATGTATTTTATTGATCCATAATTAATATAAAATAAAACTGTATAAATCTAAATTATTTACCTCTATTCTTTAAATCTGCAAATATTACCGTAAGAATCGAAGGATTTCAAAAGTTTTCTACTATGTGGCACGCCGAATGATACTGACAGATTGGTTTGGCACGTCTTAGCTACACAGTTGCCGCCCCTGATTTAAATTGTTGGGTAAGATAAACATTATATTTTTAAAATTTTATAAATATACAAAAGGAGAGTAATTTGGCAATACATGTTTTAAAAGGAGTAAAGTTTACGAGAACGAAATATAAAATTGCGTTAAAATTATTGGTACTCTATCAACCGTACTTTATATATATATATATATATATATATATATATATATATATATATATATATATATATATATATATATATATATATATATATATATATACGGTCGATAGAGTACCGTAGTTACTGCCAACTCGTGACAATGAATTGGAAATTAAGTTCACAATTCATTGTTATTAAAATATATAAAATTTTACATGACTCATTTTTGTATTTGTTATTTTTATATTCTTTACTGAGAGAAAGCAACAAATGGAAGTTCATTACCTGCCAAAACTGCAGAGGCCTGGTTGTTTACTCCACAAGCTCCTACCTTATGCTTACTCTGCCCTACTAAGTAAAAATGCCGTCTTCTGCTCGTCAAGATCATGGAATTGCAGATATTGTTTTCCATATATTTTAAATATTAGTTTTCTAACTTCTACATCAGCCTTTTAATAGTCTACACTCCTGCAAAGAAGTCTGAATTCAAAACTATAAAAACTTATTATTCCCAACAATGTCATTTATACCTTTTTTTTATAATCTATGAATGCGTTAAACTATTAATTTATTATCGCGCCTATTTAATATTAAATGCGAAAAAAAACGAATAAGTTTCAAACTAAAAATTGAATTGAATTTTTCAAAAATTGTCATCGACATTCTCATAACTTTTACATATTGTCATTTTAGCATATTACACATCTATCTTCTATGCAAAAATCTATTATAAGTTCAATAAATATTTCTGCATATTTTTACTCATAACATGCAGTTTTCAACCACATTGTGAGGCCGCGGTAGCCTAATGGTCAAAGTAATGGACTCGAAGCTGGCGTGTCATGAGTTCAACCCCAGCACCACTGAATCCGCCGTATAAGGGAGCGATGCTCAAGCGTCATCCTCGTCACTTGACCATGGTTTAAAATAACGAGGTCCGTCTCCAAGAGAGTGAATATTAACGTCGCATTGTTCAGTTACACGAGGGCTTTTAGTGATGGACCTCGTAATTTTGAAGCATGGTCAAATGACGAGGGTGACACATGAGCTGGCACCACCCTCTCCTAACTACCACACCTCACCAATGAGAGGACATTTCAGCTCTCGATAGATTTAACGTGCATCGCTGCCCTACACGGCGGGTCTTTTGTGGCACAGGGCTCGAACTCGAGACATGCCAACCATGATTCGATACCTTCACCACCTGGTACCTCGGCCACAGGTCCGTCGCCAAAAGCCCTCAAGTAGTTGAGTAGAGAAGAGAGAGAGTGCGACTTTAATATCCCCTCACTTAATTAAATTATATGAAATTCAAGGAATACTTGAAAAAATATTAGAAGTCGCGAATATATATATATATTAAAAATTAATCTAATGATAATTTTAAATATCCAAAGAATTATTAGTATTTATGGTAAATATATATGTTTTTCAACTGAGTATGTGAGACACGCATAAATATCTTTTTCGAAATTCCAATGCAGAATTTTAGTGGAGCTAATACAAAATTCCTAGTTTTGCATGGTTAAGATTATAAAAATGTCCAAATTTTAATAACCTTTTCTTCAGTCAACCACTAATGGAACATGAATGATGAGGGATTATGATTAAATATATATTTTTAACTTGAATTTAAAAAAGATCTTTATATTTATTTATAAGCGCAAATGTTAACTGTAAATTTGTCCAGATGCTTTTAAATACTCTTTATTTGAAGATTCAAGTTCAAAAATATAAACTTGTAATTAAAGTTCTCTTTGAATGATTTTAATGTTCAGACATTCAAAAGTCAAATATAATTTGTTATCTGAACAATACAAAACATGGGATTCTATGTAAGATACCCTGAATATCTGGCTTTAAAATTATGAAGAACAAAAAGATTTAAATAGGGTTTTTTTTAACAATGCATAAAATTTTTTTGCAAATAATATAATACAGAAGCTTAAAAATTATTCATGTTTAGAAGTGTCCGAAATTTTAAAAGATTTTAAATTTTGAACCTTTTTTTTTTATTTTTTTGACACATAACAAAATAATCATTTTTTAAAAAAATCCCTGAAAGTATTGATTAAAATAAGAAAAATGAAACAGTAAATTATCCTCAATGTTTTAATATATACGAGGCATATCCAGAAACTAAGTTCCGTTTCTATTTATATCCGCTCCAGCGCAGCGATCGCAGTTCCGCGCATGCCCGACAGACGCTCAGTATCAAGGAGAAGAAGCATGCGTCATTTTTAGATCACTGTCAGCCACGTACGCTTTGTTGTTCTTGTTTACAATGTCGGTGTTTATTGAAAATCCCGCTGCGTGCGAAATAAGATGTGTAATTCGTTTTCTGAATGCTAAGAAAGTGAAACCAGTGTAATTCGTTTTCTGAATGCTAAGAAAATGAAACCAATCGAAATTTATCGGCAAATTTGTGAATTTACGGACAAACCCTCCTACGAGAATTTGGCTGGGACGTGTTTGGTCATCCTTCGTACAGCCCTGACCTCACTCCTAGCGATTTTCATCTTTTCTTACATCTCAAGTCTTTCCTTGCCGGTAAACACTTCAACAATGACAAAGAGCTGAAAGAAAATGTTTCCAACTGTTTGAAGACACAGGCGGCAACATTCTATGAAGAAGGCACAGAAAAACTTGTGCCACGATATGACACATGCCTGCAAAATTTCGGCAGTTATGTGGAAAGGTAGTTTAAGAATTTTACATTTTTGTCCAATAAATGTTTTTTCTGTATCTGTATACAATTTATTTTTATTACCAAACGGAACTTAGTTTCTGGATACACCTCGTAATTTGAATTAAAATACTACAGATATTTTTTAAAAACTTAGACATACATTATAAAAACTTAATTCCATTTGAGAATTTTAAGGTAAAGAAAAAAATGAGAATTCTCATCTCGTGTTGACTTGCAATTATTTGCGTACACTTTAGGGTTTAAAGAAATTCTTCAAAGCTTTTACGATTGCTAAAGGAACCGGTCTCCCCGTGAGCCATAAAACTTCCCCTCAATGCCCATTGTGTCTCCTCGACCGTCTCTAAGTATCTTTCAAGATACTAAACCTTTAAAGGGGGGAAAAGAATTCGGAAAAACACGAATTTACCGTTTTTGAACACATTACTTAAGGAGGAAAAAATCAATTTGGTAATTTTTGGTGAGTCCCTTGCCTTACGAAAAAATCAGTGTAGTCCGTTTTCGAAGCCTCTCTAGTAGGGCGGAAAAATCCGTGCTGTCCAAAAGGAGGGTTAAAAGAAAAAAAAATGATAAATGTCATTTTTTTTATTGCCTCGATAATTCATTCTGTTTTGATGCATTAGATTTCATAATAATTATTGAATCTTAAGGTTAAGTTTAGATTTTTACACCAAGCATTTTTCAAGAATTAAAATTATATGATAATGTTCATCTTTGATCTAATTGTTCCTATGTATACTGAAAATTATGACAATCGATTAACAATGACAGTTTAATGTGATAAATGGCAGGAATGTGGCGTTAACTTAATACTATATCTCAAATTCATAAATAAATGTCACTTTTTATACAGTATCACATTGTAGATTCCACATGTTTTTACAGCTGTGGTAGCCGAGTGATCACAATTCAGGATTCCATCATCTAGCAGTGCTCTAATACATATTAAGTTTCTCAAGGCTTAAAGTACTTTCATTGCCGTCATAACATAATCGACTGGGTTCCAGGCCGGATATCATCCTCGTTACTTGATTGTTATTCAAATAATGAGGTCCGTCTCATTGCGATATCCCTCATGTTTCCTCTGAATGAGACATTAATAAACTATTGATTTATTTGCATGTTCTTAAAAATAAATCCTTTAAATACACAAATGAATAAATGTAAAATTTATATTTTTTCCAACTGTAATATACTGCTTTGGTTAGCATAAAATATCAAATCCTTTGAATTTTTAGAAAAATTCTTGATTAGTAAAACGCAAACAATTAGTTGACATAAGACAAAATTATGACTACACATATCTTTAAGTCAGCAAGTAGCATATCATTCATGCATCTTGGTAAACTTATTTATATAAGGAAAAAACTATTCTTATTCGTATTTAATTGTTCTTTTATGACTAATTACAACACATTTATTTCTTACTTTTTCATCTTTCACATAAAAAGGTTATTTTGTTAGTTTTATGGATAGAAGTTAAACTTGTTAGCTTCTTATTCTTAAGTAACAATAAATTATAATTCTTTTGATGTATCAGTTAGTATAACATTGCTGAAATTCTGAGATAAATGCACTGATCTCTGTGTGATAAAAATAAATAAACTTCAAAAATATTTTAAGAAATACAATGCACGCGTCATTCTAATTCTAAACACAATCTTCCCTTTTAGGACGTATGGTAATACAATTGTTTCCAAATGTGCAGCTCAGAAGAAAAATTAGCCCCAGTCCAAAAATAAATCGAAAAATTCACAATAATCGAATATTCTTTATTAACATAGCAATAAAAACCATTACATTTGAAAATCAATGTAAGATCAATCCCCTCTCCCAATAATTTACACTCAAAACGTGTGAAAGGCCTCCAAAGGTATCTGCCGTATGCAAAATCTAAATAAGTTTTTGGAAATTATAATTTAATGGCTAATTTTTATTTTTGCTCGAAAACGTATAATTTTATGACATATTTTCGTATTAATTTTCGAGCAGTAGCTTTACAGGAGGAAACATACTTTAGGAAAGGAGAAAATTGATATGCTTCGAGTGACACAACACCGATCAGTAGTGGGCACACAGGGGGTCTGGGGATCCGGACACCCCCCAAAGCCCTTGATATTTTTTCCGATTGATTATACGAGTAATTATAAGTATATAGTACGTAAAATTTAATTAATTACTTGTTATTAAAGATTAAATTTATTAATTAACGCTAATTATTTATTCAAAAATTAGTTTTTTACTGTGTTTTGTTCCCGAAAAACGACAAAATCAAAAGGCGCATGATACAAGAATGGTAAACTTTCGACACCGGACCCCCCCTTTGAAAAATTTCTGTGTCCGCTACTGCCGAGTAGAAAATACTTCTTAAGAAGAATCCAAATTCCAATAATGACCATTTCTTCATCATAAAGGGTGTTTTTTTAGAGGTATAGAACTTTAAATTGCAATAAAACAACGATGTATTATTCGATTGACATGAATTTTTTTTATTCGAAAGATAATCTTGTGGCATTACATTTTAAATATGATTTCTGGCATAGAACTGCCACGGCTGGCTCGGATGTAGTCCAATGTGGACGTCCAATTTTCGATGACTGTTTCCAACATTTGTGGCCGTATATCGGCAATAACACGGCGAATGTTGTCTTCCAAATGGTCAAGCGTTTGTGGCTTATCCGCATAGACCAATGACTTTACATAGATCCACAAAAAATAGTCTAGCGATGTTAAATCACAAGATCTTGGAGGCCAATTCACAGGTCCAAAAAGTGAAATTAGGCGGTCACCAAACGTGTCTTTAAATAAATCGATTGTGGCACGAGCTGTGTGACATGTTGCGCAGTCTGGTTGGAACCACAGCTCCTGGACATCATGATTGTTCAATTCAGGAATGAAAAAGTTAGTAATCATGGCTCTATACCGATCACCATTGACTGTAACGTTGTGGCCTTCATCGTTTTTGAAGAAGGATTCCACCAGCCCAAAAAGCGCACCAAGCAGTCAGTTTTTCTGGATGTAACGGTGTTTCGACATACACTTGTGGATTAGCTTCTCTCCAAATGCGGCAGTTTTGTTTCTTGACGTAGCCATTCAACCAAAAGTGCACTTCATCGCTAAACAAAATTCGCTTATGAAAATCGACCATTATTTTCGAAATAAAATTGCACAATTTGAAAACGTTGTTCAAGTGTGAGTCTATTCATGATGAATTGCCAAATCAAACTGAGAATAAATCACTTGACAGCTGTTAAATCGGTCGCCATCTTGGAAAGTAATGCCAACTTAAACTTCTATACTTGGAAAAAAAACACTCTGTACTTACCTGTTATAAAAACAAACTATTCTCTATAACAAACCACTGCTGAAGGGATTCAAGTGGTACTCTATTTCAGGACTCTTGATTTAAACCCTGATTGAAGATTTATACGTGTGAGCATGTTAGAAGAGAAAACCTCTAAAATAATTGCAAAAATTGAGAATTATGTGAATAAATGTGTCGATGATAACTTGAAGGAATAATATGGATGTGGTGTGGAAGTTAGAACAGTGAGGTGTTTCTTATGCAATAGCCACGAATCTCTTTATTTATAGTATTTTACTAAAGATAGAAAATAAAAATTTAAGTATGAGTTTATTTATATAGTTAAGTTTATAATAGCTAAAATTTTTGCCGTAAATTTAATTCTAAAATTTAAAAGGAAACAGAGTATTAGACGAATTTTTTTATAAATGTGAATAAAGGAGTCTTACACACATACACAAAAAACAAATCACTAATTACAAAAATGAAACTAAGCTAATAATTTAAAATATCACTTCCCTGTACAAATCCATTCTGATATAAGAACGAATTCATTTACCTTCAAAATGTACATTAATATTACCAATAAATATATAATATAAAAAAACATACATTTTCTTTATTTATAAATGACTTCTTTTTTCTTACATAAGGATAAAACTGAAAACATATGTAACTCATTTTCAAAGTATTATGAATCAAAGTAAACGGATGATTAAAAACTTATATAACAATTTTTTTATTTATAATTGAGTTCCTCATTTACTAAGCTCAAATATATATTTCTTCTACAAAATTGAATCCCTTAAAAAAATATTTTGATTTACGTGAATAAAAAAAAAGAACAGAATGTTATTTTTACAGTGAAAATTTCATACGCAAGGGAATTTAACTATTATACTCAAGACACGGAAGAAAAAACTGCCTGAAAAACAATCTCCCAAATGGTGACAAAACTTTTATGTTTCAATGAACTTCTAGGGCAGTGCTTCTCTAACTTTAAATACTGGCGCCCCCCTTTTCGATCACAATTTTTATCGTTCCCCCCTTATACATTAATAATGTACTGAATGCAATAATAATGAACTTTGATGCTAAAGCTACAATAGGCGATCTTAGTTATAAACCATACAAATTAGTAACATAAGTATTAAATTTTGTGTACTACTTTTAAGTAATAAATAAATAAAATAATAGGATAATTATTGTGTTACTTTTCCTTTCTCTAATTTTTGAATTGAACATATTGCAAAATGCGGTGGCTGCTTAGGAGACAAAATATAGATATCTGCTAAATATAGAAAAAAAACTCAGAGGGTCAATTTCTAATCATAAGCATTCCTTATAAAAAATTTGCTTTGCAAGACAAGCCCATGGAAGTCGTTAATACTTATTAAACTTGTTCTTAATTTAGTATTAATTAATTAGTTATAAACTACTATGGAGCACTGATACATTAAAAGTATACCGGCTGAAGTACCCGCTAGCACAAGTTCATTTATAAGAAAATAAAACATTATTGAAGTAATCGCTGAATTTTGTCAGGAGATTAAAGCTAAATGCGCGACAATGTTTACAAAAATGTAAAATGATTTTTTTAAATAATTGCTCAAAGTATAATTAGTTTAAAGTGAACTATAATTTTAAGCCTTACAGAATTATCATTTAGAATTGATGTTGAATAATGAACAATAATATAAAATTCAGATGAAGAATAATTGTATTATTTTTAATATTTAACCCTCTAACCGGATAGCACGGAAAATTCCATCAGTGTAAAGATGCTTCGAAAATGCACTGCACAGATTTTTATGCCTTCAAGTAACGTTTTCAAGAGCGGATTAGCCGCACTTTTCTGAAATCCTTTCCCCCTTTTAAAGATTTAACATCTTGAAAGATAATTGGGGACGGTGGAAGCAACACAGCAGGACACTGATAGGAAGTGTTATGGCTCGAACGAAACCCCGTGTTTTAACCCTGGGACAATCATAAAAAATCGAGGGGAAATTTCTTTAGACCAAAGGAAGTGTTTATTCTTTACCTCGTATTTTAAAAGTTTTGAAAAGTCCCAACGCATAAGTAAAATATGTTACAATTCCCTTTTGGTTTCATATTAATTTGAAACTGTAACAAAAGTTGTGGCGTGTCAGTGCAATCTGCTATTTTATATATACTGCTCAAAACAATTAGGGGAGCACATGATTTTAACAAAAGTAAGCAAAGATGTATACCAATAAGTAACATAAAATGAATCATCCGTAATGTAAAGACTACCAGGAAACGGAAAAAGAAAACTTTATATGCAAATCAAAGTTCATGACGTCAAAAACGAGAAAAAGGAGATAAGGGCAGAAATCGGGATGTTGCAAAAACGTCTGTTTTATTGCCGTAACTGTGAAATTCGATTGCGCAGTATTTTTTTTTTGAGGCAAGGTTACTTGAGAATGTCTGAACAACGTGATTTACCGGAAAGCATGGCATGGCGTGTTATAGGCAGACTGGAATCCGGGTAAACACAACGTAGTGTCGCGGACACTGTTGGAGTCGCCAGAAGTGTTGATGCAAGGATGTGGAATCGATTCAAAGAAACAGGAAATGTTAGACGTCGACCAGGGGCAGGTCGGCCACGTGCCACTACATCAAGTTATGACCGGTATATACAGTTAACAGCCCGTCGAAACAGAACAGAGAATGCTACGCAGCTGCAAAGACAGTTGCTCTTGGCAACAGGACGAAGGGTGTCGAGCCAAACAGCACGTAATCGGCTTCATGAGGGAGGGCTCTATGCACGTAGGCCAATGGTCTGCATTCCGTTGACACCACACCACCGTGCGGCCCGAAGAAGATGGGCTGCTGAACATGGAGATTGGGAGCAACATGATTGGAGCCAAGTGATGTTTACAGACGAGTCCCAATTCAGTCTAGAGAGTGACACCCGACGTGTTCTTGTATGGAGGGACAGGGGCACTCGAAATAACCCCGCATTCGTTCGTGAAAGATCACAATACAGAAGAGCTGGTTGGATGGTATGGGGTGGAATCAGCATAGGCGGACGTACGGACCTGCATATCATTCGGAAGGGCACTTTGACGGGCCGAAGGTATGCAAACGAGATACTTCGACCTTATGTCATCCTTTACGCTGTAGCCATTGGAGATTCCTTTGTTTTCCAGGATGATAATGCCCGACCGCATAGAGCTCGTCTGGTGGAGAACATGCTTGAAGCTGAAATAATACAGCGTAGGGAATGGCCAGCGTGCTCTCCTGACCTGAATTAAATCGAGCATGTTTGGGACATGCTCGGACGACGCATTGCTGCGCTACCAAGGCCACCTGCTACTGTTCGAGACTTGGAGATTGCACTTCTTGAGGAGTGGAACAGTATTCCCCAAAGTCTGATCGATAACCTCATCGCATCCATGGCAAACAGGTGTGCAGCAGTCTTAGCTGTTTGAGGAGACCACACGCCCTATTAAAACTCATGCATCATGTCTAAACAGTACCTTTTTTTTATCGTTTACATGTAACCAAATTGTTGCCCTAAATCATCTTTTCGTGATTTTTCCATATTTTCATAGAATTAAAGCTTAATTCCAAATTTTTTTACACCTTTTTTCTGTATTGCGCATTGATACGCGTGTACTATGCATTGTATGCCAATACGTGGCTGTCTCACACGGTTTTCTTCACTTTTTTTGCTTGCTCCCCTAATTGTTTTGAGCAGTGTAGTTAGACAAATTATCTTTTTTTAAGTATATTCTCTTTCGCTTCATTTTTCTTATTCAAAGCTTTCAGTTTTTGAAACATGATTATTTTATTATAAGAGATACCGAAAAAATTAATAAAACACTAAACTCTTTAAAATTTGAAACCTTTTCAATTTTCCAACCACTAAAAATGAATAAATTTAAACTTCATCAAATCATTTGAAACATTTTTTTTACACTTTGATAAAAATAATAACGAAAAAAAAACAAACTAATTAAGATTTATTAGTTTTTTTTTAGATTTCAAAGCCCAAGTGTTCAGGGAAGTTTAAGTACAGTGCCTAGTTATATATTGTTAAAATACACCGAATTATATTTGAATTTTAAGTGCTTGAACTTCAGTTTACATCAAAGACAACATGAATAAAGATTTTCACACATTTTTTTTATAACTTGAATGTTTGAATAAATGGTAATCAAAAATATACGGAAACATTTACAGTAGACATTTATGCATATAAATAAACATGAAAATCAATTTTAAATTCGAGCTATTGAAAAACATTCGAATTATTGTTCAAAAATATCTATTTATACAAAATACATCAACATTTATCTTTTTTAAAGGCTAACTGAATAAGTAATTAAAATCTGGATATTTTTTGAAATCTCGACCGTATAAAGCTAGAAATTTTATGTTAGAAATTCCATTTGAAATTTCGAAAAAAAAAATGCATCGCGCAGTTAAAAATTATTTACCATAAGTTTTAGCAATTGTTTGAGTATAATAAAAATTTCAAATTTTTTTTATTATATAGCTTCTTTGGTATCTTTTAATATTTTTCGAAGATTTCATACAATTCAGTTGAAAACTGCATGCTAAGAGCAAAAAATATACTAAAAAAACTGATGAATATACAATTACAATAAATTCTTACATAGAAGCAAAACTGAGAAGCTAAAGCGTAGGAATGAAAAATTTTGAGTATATATGAAGTAGTTTTCGAAATATTTATTTTAAAGTTCAGATAATTTGTGTGCGTTATGTTATACTTAATATTAATTAAATGGTAAAAAAAGGGGGTTAATATTAGTCATGTAATCGTTTGATGACACATTCATATACTAATAAAAATTATCATGGTCATGGATGCGAATGTCAAGAATTTTATGTAATTTTAAATTCAGACATTAAGATATTGATGTAGATAATATAAAATGACCATCTAAAATACATGAAAAATGCAGTCTGCTATAAAATGATCTTGACAAACAAAATCCGGCATTTTCACTTACTATGGCAGAGCTGGCTTAGTCAGGGGCGATCTGGAAAAATAGAGAGAGAACCGCGGTTTTTTGGTGGATGCCGCTCTAGCTTTTAAAGCTCCTAGGAAAAATTATATATATATAAATTACAAATGCTAAAATAAATCTTGTAATTTTCCATACATTTTTATAACAACAAATTGTAGAATTGGCTTTCAATACATTCTTGTGTTTGACAATATGTAAGGTAACCAACCCTACTTTAAATAGATTTGTACTACTTTTTAGTAACCGTATTCCTTTTAAAATTAATTCGTGCAGCCGAAATACACCTTTTGCACCCTTAAAAATTTATGTAAACTATAACGGTTAATTTTAATTTATGCAACTTGTGAAATGTTCATAATTAACCATTTCCGTCTAAACAGTTTACATGAAAAAAAAAGTTTGGACTCACTCATTCATTACGGATTTATATAAGATTCCCCAACATTAAATTTTATTTTTCACCGCATAGTATCGAGTGGTAGTGTATAGGGCTTCCACACCACACGTCTGGGGTTCTATTAACGGGCTGCGCAAGATCAACTCTGCCTTTCATCCCCGCTACATTGGGTCGATAAATGAGTACCAAGCTTGCTTCGGGTCTTAAACACTGAAGGTCTCTGTTCAGACAGACCACCAAATCGGGACATCTGTTCATGCACCTCAGCGTCCAATAGTCACGTGTATTATGATGGGCACAGTAGTTCCTGGCCCTCATGGATTGTTGTGCCACTGAGTTTGAGTCTTAAGTTTGAGGATTACCTCACTTTGGGGATACCCCTTAGATAAACATGTATTTCCACTCATTTGCAATTAAACATTTTTCTTTCAATTACGTTTATTTCAGAAGGAAGTTTGATTTTTCAAATGTATTTGCTTAATAACATGTATATTTGTGTATTATATTAAAAATTTGATCAATCCAAAATTACATGTTTTTAGCTCCTCTAAAAGCTTTTAGTATTTTACAACTGATCTTACAATCCATATACGTTTTATAGTAGTATATTTAAAAATGATAAGGACATTTTTACGACTGTGTGAGCTGTTATGCCTCGTTTATAAATATAAAAAATTGCATTCAGCTACAGTTTTTAAAATGTACAGAAATAAGTGGAGCAACAGGATACTTACATATTGTGAATATTTTTGACTGCAGTAAGATATATTTATATTTCAGTTTCTTTACAATTTGAATAGAAGTTGTAAGCCATTTTGCGAATAGTTTGATATTGAGTATAAGCCCATAGGCTGTTTAATATTATAAAGTGTTTTACTTTGATACCAGCACACATTAAAATAAGGCTCATTTGCAGTTATATGATCAGCTTCAGTGATATTTAAATTTTAAAAAATAGTCTACACGTACGAAAACATTCTTTCACAACCGCACACCACATCTCTCATACTATATCTTCCCTACAGCAGGAAATATTTGTGTATACTGAAAAATTTAATACAAGATACATTTTCAAGTGTTAAATTTGTTTTTAAAATTTGGTATGAATACATTGTGGAACTGTCGGTTAACTTCCCTGAACAAAATTGTTTTAAGTGTACTGTTTTGAAAGACAAAATTAATTTGGGAGAACTTTTCTCACAATAGAATTTATAATGACTGAATTGTGTGAAAATGTAGTTATCGTGTGTGACATTTTTCCTTGTAATAAAAGAAACAGAAAGATAAGAAATTTAACTTGAGTAGAAAATGGTTAGAAGTACTGTCATGCGCATTTGAAGAAGTATATACCCCATTAAAATTAAAAATTATTGACTGAATGTGTGTTATGTCCATCACAAATGCCGATGTAGAAAAGGAACTTTTATTTAATACAAGAAGTTCTCGAAAAAGAGAACACTAGGAAGGAAAATTTAAATTTTTTCCGAAAAATATTCAGTTAATATAAAAATATCTTTTATATGATTTTAATTAAAATAAATTAAAAGTATTGAAATCCTTGTTATGCTATTTTAAATTAAAAATATAACTGAATAGAGAAAGATCGGTTTTATTTCATAAATATAATCATCGTATGTATGTCACCATGTGTACCAGTTATTGTGTTATTGTTTAAAAAATGAGATACGGCCTTTGCTCTTTTTTTATCTCATTACTTTTTTTTAAAAAACAGGAAAGTGAGAGCGTTTTCTTACTCTCATATTCAAAAATGAATACAGGATGCTTTTTTCTGGTTAAAATCGCAATACCAATATATATATATATATTTTTTTAATTTTTAAAAAAATGACAGAAAAATAAATTTTGTTTGAAGAAAATATAATTATTTTTCAACTTCTTACATACTATTTATTTCATTTTTTCCTCTTTTTTTACCTTTCATTTTGTTTTAATTTTACTGTGACTGAACATATAGGAGAAAGAAACACCGAATTCTCCACTACAGCTTTCAAAGAAGATTGTCCAAGGCAACTTAACATCTAGCTGTAAACGATTGATCTCTTGGTTCTAAGGAACTGAACTAGGTCATAAAATTGTCCCCGTTCGACCTCCCAAGTCCTAAAAGGGGGAAAGGAAAGAAGTCTGTTGCATTTTTAAAGCGAACTTCAAAATAAGAGTTAAACGCTTTCGGAATAACTTTTCAGGAGGAAGGCATCCACTTAGAGGGTTAAAGAGAAAAGACTTCAACATGTTTTAACCCTGGAGCAGGGGCGCACTCGATACTAATGGTCCAGCGGGGTTATTGAGTAACCCCAATCCTTTTTTAATAATTATTTTTATAGTACGCAATAAAAATCGTAATTCCAGTGAATAATTTAATTATAAGAAACTATACTTACCTACTTTCTAGGACTTTTCAATTTTTCTTTGGTAACAAATAAACAGTTTTGCAAGTAAAACGTTCCAAAACGAAAACGAAAACGTTCCAACGAAAATGTTACGTTTTGTAAAACGTTTTTCGTTGTGCTGTATATATTTTAGAATACTCTTAAATATTACTTTCCGTGGTTTTCCAAACATCATAAAACTCTTTTCATGGAAAAAAGCCCAAAAGAGAACTACATTACTTACAACTTCCCTATAAATGAGAAACAAACACATAAGAGATGGGGCATAACTAACTGTACCAATAACTTAGAAGGTCAAACAGATTACAGCTATAATGTGCAGTATTTCAAAAATAATGACAGTGATGAATTTTTTATGTTCCTTAATTTTTTCGATTCTGGGTCCGGGATCTGTTTTTTCTCTGAATGAGTAGTATGTTAGGATTAAAAAATAAGAGTAATAAAAAAATCTCTCATCATGGGATTACAGCAAATCAAATAAAAGTTTTTTGTTTGGTTATAGAATCAAAGATAACTAATTAGGTATTGAAGAAGTTTTTATTTTTGATGACTTAACCCTCTAACTGGATACCTTCCTCCTGAAAAGTTATTCCGAAAGCGTTTTACTCTTATATTGCTATTCCCTTCAAAAATGCAACAGACTTCAATTTTTCCCCCTTTAAAAACTTGGGAGGCTGAAAGGGGACAACTTTATGACTAGGTTCGGCGTCTTTAATCAGTGAGAACCAGGATAGCAATCGTTTACAGCTAGCTGTTAAGTTGCCTTGGGCAATCTTGTATGAAAACCGTAGTTCCACTCTGTCGTTTTCCCCTTAGATTCAGTCACAGTAAAATTAAAACAAAATGCAGGGTAAAAAAAACATGAAATAAATGGCGTGTTAAAAATTGAAAAATAGTTATATTTTCTTCAAACAAAATTTATTTTTCTGTCATTTTTTAAAAATTAAAAAAAAAATTTGGTATTGCGATTTGAACTAGAGAAAAGCATCCTTTATTCATTTTTGAATATGAGAGTAAGAAAACGTGCTCACTTTCCTGTTTTTAAAAAAAGTTATCAGGTAAAAAGAGTATAGGCCCTATCTTTTTTTAAAACAATAAGACAATTAATATGGTGTAAATATTTATGAAATAAAACAGATCTTTCTCTATTCAATCATATTTTTAATTTACAATAACATAAAGAATGATTTCAATACTTTTAATTTATTTAAATTTAAATCATATAAATGATATTTTTATGTTAACTGAATATTTTTCGGAAAAAATCTAAATTTTCATTCCTAGTGCTCTCCTTTTCGAACTCCTTGCATTAAAAAAAATGTATTTTCTACATCGGCATTTGTGATGGACATAACACATATTCAGTCAATAATTTTTAATTTTAATGGGGTATATACTTCTTCAAATGCGCATGACAGTACTTCTAACCATTTTCTACTCAAGTTAAATTTCTTATCTTTCTGTTTCTTTTATTACAAGGAAAAATGTCACACATCGATAACTACATTTTCACACAATTCAGTCATTACAAATTCTATTGTGAGAAAAGTTCTCCCTAATTAATTTTGTCTTTCAAAACAGTACACTTAAAACAATTTTGTTCAGTGAAGTTAACCAACAGTTCCACAATGTATTCATACCAAATTTTAAAAACTAATTTAACACTTGAAAATGTATCCTGTATTAAATTTTTCAGTATATATACACACACACACACAAATATTTCCTGCTGTAGGGAAGATATAGTATGAGAGATGTGGTGTGCGGTTGTGAAAGAATGTTTTCGTACGTGTAGACTATTTTTAAAAATTTAAATATCACTGAAGCTGATCATATAACTGCAAATGAGCCTTATTTTAATGTGTGCTGGTATCAAAGTAAAACACTTTACAATATTAAACAGCCTATGGATTTATACTCAATATCAAACTTTTCGCAAAATGGCTTACAACTTCTATTCAAATTGTAAGAAGAAACTGAAATATAAATATATCTTACTGCAGTCAAAAATATTCACAATATGTAAATATCCTATTCCTCCACTTATTTCAGTACATTTTAAAAACTGTAGCTGAATGCAATTTTTTATATTTATAAACGAGGCATAACAGCTCACACAGTCGTAAAAATGTCCTTATCATTTTTAAATACGAGTATACTACTATAAAACGTATATGGATTGTAAGATCAATTGTAAAATCCTAAAAGCTTTTAGAGGAGCTAAAAACATGTAATTTTGGATTGATCAAATTTTTAATATAATACACAAATATACATGTTATTAAGCAAATACATTTGAAAAATCAAACTTCCTTCTGAAATAAACGTAATTGAAAGAAAAATGTTTAATTGCAAATGAGTGGAAATACATGTTTATCTAAGGGGTATACCCAAAGTGAGGTAATCCTCAAACTTAAGACTCAAACTCAGTGGCACAACAATCCATGAGGGCCAGGAACCACTGTGCCCATCATAATACATGTGACCATTGGACGCTGAGGTGCATGAACAGATGTCCCGATTTGGTGGTCTGTCTGAACAGAGACCTTCAGTGTTTAAGACCCGAAGCAAGCTTGGTACTCATTTATCGACCCAATGTAGCGGGGATGAAAGGCAGAGTTGACCTTGCGCAGCCCGTTAATAGAACTCCAGACCTGTGGTGTGGAAGCCCTATACACTACCACTCGATCCTATGCGGTGAAAAATAAAATTTAATGTTGGAATCTTATATAAATCCCTAATGAATGAAGGAGTCCAAACTTTTTTTTTCATGTAAACTGTTTAGACGGAAATGGTTAATTATGAACATTTCACAAGTTGCATAAATTAAAATTAACCGTTATAGTTTACATAAATTTTTAAGGGTGCAAAAGGTGTATTTCGGCTGCACGAATTAATTTTAAAAGGAATACGGGTACGAAAAAGTAGTACAAATCTATCTAAAGTAGGGTTGGTTACCTTACATATTGTCAAACACAACAATGCGTTGGAAGCCAATTCCACAATTCGTTGTTATAAAAATGCATGGAAAATTACAAGATTTATTTTTGCATTTGTAATTTATATATATATAAGTTTTCCTGGGAATTTTAAAAGGTAGAGCGGCATCCATCAAAACCGCGGTTCTCTCTCTGTTTTTCCAGATCGCCCCTGACTAAGCCGGCTCTGCCATAGTAAGTGAAAATGCAGGATTTTTTGTTTGTCAAGATCATTTTATAGCAGACTGCATTTTTCATGTATTTTAGATGGTCGTTTTATATTTCTACATCAATATCTTCATGTCTGAATTTAAATTTACATAAAATTCTTGAAATTCGCATCAATGACCATGATAATTTTTATTAGTATATGAATGTGTCATCAAACGATTACATGACTAATATTAACCCCTTTTTTTTACCATTTAATTAATATTAAGTATAACACATAACGCACACAAATTTTCTGAACTTTAAAATAAATATTTCGAAAACTACTTCAGATATACTCAAAATTTTTCATTCCTACGCTTTAGCTTCTCAGTTTTGCTTCTATGTAAGAATGTATTGTAATTGTATATTCATCAGTTTTTTTAGTATATTTTTTGCTCTTAGCATGCAGTTTTCAACTGAATTGTATGAAATCTTCGAAAAATATTAAAAGATACCAAAGAAGCCATATAATAAAAAAATTTGAAATTTTTATTATACTCAAACAATTGCTAAAACTTATGGTAAATAATTTTTAACTGCGCGATGCATTTTTTTTTTCGAAATTTCAAATGGAATTTCTAACATAAAATTTCTAGCTTTATACGGTCGAGATTTCAAAAAATATCCAGATTTTAATTACTTATTCAGTTAGCCTTTAAAAAAGATAAATGTTGAGGTATTTTGTATAAATAGATATTTTTGAACAATAATTCGAATGTTTTTGAATAGCTCGAATTTAAATTGATTTTTATGTTTATTTATATGCATAAATGTCTACTGTAAATGTTTCCGTAGATTTTTGATTACCATTTATTCAAACATTCAAGTTATAAAAAAATGTGTGAAAATCATCATTCATGTTGTCTTTGATGTAAACTGAAGTTCAAGCACTTAAAATTCAAATATAATTCGGTGTATTTTAACAATATGTAACTAGGCACTGTAATTAAACTTCCCTGAACACTTGGGCTTTGAAATCTAAAAAAAAACTAATAAATCTTAATTAGTTTTTTTTTTTTTCGTTATTATTTTTATCAAAGTGTAAGAAAATGTTTCAAATGATTTGATGAACTTTAAATTTATTCATTTTTAGTGGTTGGAAAATTGAAAAGGTTCCAAATTTTAAAGAGTTTGGTGTTTTATTAATTTTTCGGTATCTTATAATAAAATAATCATGTTTCAAAACTGAAAGCTTTGATTAAAATAAGAAAAATGAAGCGAAAGAATATACTTAAAAAAGATAATTTGTCTAACTATATAAAATAGCAGATTGCACTGACACGCCCCAACTTGTTACAGTTTCAAATTAATATGAAACCAAAATGGAATTGTAACATATTTTACTTATGCGTTGGGACTTTTCAAAACTTTTAAAATACGAGGTAAAAATAAACACTTCCTTTGGTCTAAAGAAATTTCCCTCGATTTTTTATGATTGTCCCAGGGTTAAAACACGGGGTTTCGTTCGAGCCATAACACTTTTTATCAGTGTCCTGCTGTGTTGCTTCCACCGTCCCCAATTATCTTTCAAGATGCTAAACCTTTAAAAGGGGGAAAGTATTTCAGAAATTGCGCTTAATCCGCTTTTGAAAACGTTACTTGAAGGCAGAAAAATCCGTGCAGTCCATTTTCGAAGCATCTTTACACTGACGGAATTTTCCGTGCTATCCGTTTAGAGGGTTAATATCGCGCGCGCGCGCCTATAAATTATAGCAGAGTAAAAGTGCATTTTTTATTGTGTCTGAAAGCATTTTGTTTTAATTCATTCCAGTAAATTAAATATTTTTAAATCTTTTATTTTCGATATGCTCGCGCCCCCCTCGTAAGATTATCGCGCCCCACATTTTGAGAAACACTGCACTAGGGCATAGAACATGCCATAACGCCAAACCAGGCAACCCAGAATAATAACGATATTGTACATCTACTAATGACTTGCAACCTCTTTTCCTTTGACCCTGCCGAAGTGAGTGAGTGAGTGAGTTAATATTAACGTCGCACTGTTCAGCTACACGCGGGCTTTTTGACCCTGCCGAAGAGAAATGCCCGAGATGTGAGGAGCTCCCCCAAAAGTATTCTTTATTTAACGTTACACGTAATTGATAGCTGTCTTCCGGCTCCTACAGCAAAAATGGCTGTTTCCAGTGAAACATAATTTCTTTTACTGTATCTTGATTTTTTTTTTTTTACTTACATTAGTAACTTGAATGCTGCAAAGAAAATGGCAAACTTTTCCCCCTTTCAATGCAAGTAAAAAATCTGGCAATTTTGAAAGATTGTTTATATCCTTCAAATTCTTACTGTAAAGTACTTTTCTGTTTATTAATATGAAGTGAGAATTTGGTTTTGTGTACATCCAATACTACTATAGGGTAAGTTTATGTTTTTTTTAGTACTGAAGCTTTAAACACAGGCATTTGAATTTCCAACAACAACAAAATGGCCATTTTATGGTTAGACAAGAATATTCTGTTTTTTTCATGCTGGCAAACAGTTTTCACTGTCGGCTACAAATAACAGCATTTGGAAATATCTTCTTGTACAGCTAGCTTTTCTTTCCATATGTTCGATTAAGTACATTAATTTTTCTTCTGCTTAAAAAAATTTGTATTTATAGGATTTATATTTAGCTTTTGTTTTTAGTAATTAATGTTTGGAAAATATTAGGAATTATTTTTGTCACTTAAGTAAAGATTAGAGAAACATTTCTGCCATTGATTTTGATTTCCCACTTTCAGAAAATATGGAAAACTCCGCATTTTGATGTGGGGAAATTTTCTTGGTGATTTAATCTTACCCAAGAAGCTTGGTGACCTTTGAGACAAGCTTTTACTATAAAGCAGTAGTCTTCAAACTTTTTCAACTCATAGAACCCCTTAAATTTCTAGGTGTTTTCTTGGAACTCCTAGAACTAGAAAATGTTTTTGTGGAACCCATTCCACCCACATACTTAAAAGAATATGTCTCAAAATATTATTTAAAGTAAATGAACATGTTATAGGTACTTTATGTCAAGCAATTAAGAAAAAAGTATTGTATTTATTTCTAAAAAAATTAATCTAATTTTATAATATAATATACTCATTACTAATATTAATTTGTGATACAAGTGTCACCTACCCATGCATTATGTTTAGTAACTGGGATATGAGCTTGTTTTTTTTCACACAAAATGTCAAAGTCTCAGTCAATTGAGATTAAATGCAACCGCATTATTACATATTCTGAGTTTAATTTGTTTTTGTAGCCACTTATGTTGAGAAATATATTTCACTTAAATACAATTTTTTAAATTGCAGTAAACTGTTAATAGCTGTATGAGAAATACTGTATATTTTGCATGAGTTTGGGACATAAAATTTGGAAGCTGTTCTTGCTTAAATTTAGATTTTAACTTTGAATCTGTTGACATGTTGATAAGTTAAGCAACTTATTAACTTGAGCCTCATCTCCTTTAAAGATGTTTTTTTCCCCCACATATACAATATGGTGCATTTTCCATTAAAAAACTATTAGATTTGCAAGACATGCTAATGAGTATAAAATTATCTCATGGAACCGAAGATAGTAAACAATAGAAGATTCACAATCTAGTAGGAAGTATATATATAAAATTAAAATGCTCACACGTGTTAATATTCTTTCATTATTAAAAATAAAAGTTTAAAAAGTGTTGCAAGATAAAGTTATTATACATAAATATAATTTTCAGTTTTAAAGAATAGGAGGAAATTTAGATACTTGTAATTACGCAAATTTCATAGAGAACAAGAATTCATTTTGTATACATATTTATAAGTTTCTTTTGATTATTTTACTGTGATTTATGGAACCCCTGGGTAAGCCTTTTGGAACCCAGGATTCCAGGGAACATAGTTTGTAGACCACTGCTATAAAGGAACCCAGAACATTTAAAATTTCCATGATTCATAATTTTTTTTGTACACATTCTTGTAATGTCACCATAGTCAAATTTCGACCGTACAATTTTTTTAAATAAAACGCATAAGAATATTTGCATTTTCTTTTACACACATAATTTATCGGGGTGTGATTCATGATGTGCAAATTTAGCTATATACATAATTACTCAAATTCCTGTTCATAGTTTTATTATAAAATAATTTGCAAAAGGCTTCTGAAAAAAGTGTCATTTACTAAGAGACTTATATTACCAAATGCAGAATCCTTATAAAATAAAAAAAAATCGGTAGGCTTAAAACATATATTGTGCAATAAGTGAGGAAAATGAGGCTCTGTTACTTATTTGTGTGGAGAATCTTTAAACCTCCAAGTGTTAACTCATAAAAATAACTTTTAAACTTTAAAATATGTTATAAATAAAAAAAAATTTTTTTTCAGAAAATTTTTAAATGGGACTAAGTGATTCCTGAAAATAGTTGTTCGGAAAATTTTGTGTTTGTGTTGTGGAATTATTTTCACCTAAATTAATAATTGCTTGTTAACTTTTGACTTTAATTTAACAATCAGTGCATTATTACAAAATTTTTAGTCAGTTTTATTTGCATGACAAGTATTTTTGATACTTGCATATTATTGCAACTTTAATCAAAGTGCATGGTTATATATACATGTACAACTCATGCAAAATCAAGTTTGTCAATTTGGAGGGTTTTTTTTTTTTAACATTAACATTGTTACTATAATAATTAGCACCATATTTTTTTGCAATTAATTTCATCTTTTGGGTTTTTAATGAAATTTAAGATGTTTTTTTTTGTAGAAAAGAAACACAACAGTGTGGAATATTTGTTCATAAACCTTTTTGTTCAAAGTAGATTATGTATATGTATTCTTTTTATGTAAATTTTCTCAGTTTTTACTGTTTTCGATGTTTTTACAATTTATGTTTTTTTCTCCATAAGTTTTTCTATATTAATCTGTAAACTGCTACAAATATGTCATTTTTTTTAAAAAAAAATCTATTGCACATAGTAGGACACATTAATATTATCCTTTTTTCCCCCAAGGACTGTAGCATAACAAGAAAGGGATTTGGGGGAAGATAAAAGACCCATCTATATATATAAAGCATATATATAAAATTTCATCATTTTTACTGATTTTGATGTTTTTCGAATTTTTGAATTTTTTTCTCCATAAGTTTTTTTTTTTCTATATTAATCTGCAAACTGCTTCAAATATCCCAATATCTTATTTGATAATTTTTTTTCTCATAGACCACTTGCCATGTTCTCCAGTTCGGTGTGGACAACTGCTTACTGAATATTGAGTTTTTGTAAATTTATGAACTAAAATGTGTTTTTGACAGCAGGTCTAGAGCTACTTAAGGGGACATGATTAGATTTACACTAAAAGTTTTTAACTTAATGATTTTCATAAATTTTTTGGTGGCATCCTATGTATATGTATGATGTAAAACAGGTTTTGTGCTCAAAAGTTCATAAAACGCTAACAATTTAATTTTTTAAGGGTAAAACTTGAAATTTATGAAGTGATTTTAAAATGCTACTCTCCTCCTACAAAAATTGACGTACATATATGAAATTTCATTCACAAGTAGGGGAGACCTGTGTACCAAGTGCCGTTTTTTTCAATGCAAAAAAAACAGCCACTGGATTCTTTAAAAATGTGAAACTGATATACATTCATCATTATACTAACTACCATCCAATAGGATTTAATATAAGTACTTAAAATAATAAATTCTCTGAAATAAAAGGTTTTTTAAAAAATTTAAAAATGGCCCTAGGTACAATGGTGTCATTATATCTAGGGCCAGCAGTTGCTGTACCTAGGGCCTTTCCCTGAAAATTAGGTTTCGCTCTTTAATTTAATGAAAACAAATCTACACACATGAATTTAATGAAAGAATATATATTAACTAACATATTGATTTATCATGCAACAATTTCTTTTGCAATGCGCCAAATTTTTAACAAATTATACTTATTTTCATTTAACATTATTATTTAAAAAATTGGTTACAACAGTGAGCTGCTTACATTGTCGCTCTTAAGCACCAACAGATTTTAGTTTGGGGCAATTTTAACTCAATTATTCTGTTGTCAATTTCATAAGTTTCTTCTTTATCATAAAGAAACTTATTTGAACAAGCAATATTCTTCAAAAATTTAACACTATAGTGTTCTTTGATATCTACTATTTCTGCCACATAAAAAGGTTCAGTTTTTTTGCCTTGTATTTTTGTTAAACAAAAATCCCCCCCTCTTTTCAATAGCATTTGTTACATAAGCTACTGTAGAATTTGCATCATCAGCGGAATGAGAATCTTCAATATCTGATGATTCTTTGGATGAAGTTGCCTTAATTTCAGGTTTTATCACAAGTTTTTTTTTGACAGTTTTAATAGCATGATATTTTTGATTTCTTCTTTTTCTGGAGTGTCAGTCAAGATACTACCTCTGCCTAGTACTTGGCTACTTCTGTTGGATTTACTTAGAGAATTATGCTTATTAGAAATTATTTAGAATAATGCTTCTGTTTTTATAATCATAAAGAATTTTTCTTATTAAATGAATTCTTATGTTTGTGTCAACAATTGATAATCCTGAATAATAACAATAATGGTAGCAAACATATTTCTTATAAATCAAGCATATTGGAAGGCTCAGAAAATATATACTCCTCTCATTTAAATAACATCCAATTATAATAAAAAAACTTGACAAAATCAAAATGGTTCAGATAATTAAGGCCACTTTCCTCCTTATATTATAAAAAGTTTTTTTTTAATAAAATAATAACAAAGAATATTAATTGCAATTGTACCTGGGTACGAAGCAATCATGTGGCCCTAGGTACAAAAATTGGTAATTTCATACAAAATGTCTTCTGCATGAAAACAGGGGCTGCGGTAGCCCAGTGGTTAAGGTATCCAACCATGGCAGGCATGTCATGAGTTCGATCCCAGTACCACTAAAGACCCGCCGTGTAGGGCAGCGATGCACGTTAAATCTGTCGAGAGCTGAAACGTCCTCCCGTTGGTGTGGTGTGGTAGTTAGGAGAGGGGGGTGCCAGCTCAGGTGTCGTCCACGTCACTTGACCATGGTTCAAAATTACGTGGTCCGTCGCCAAAAGCCCTCGTGTAGCTGAACAGTGCGACGTTAATATTAACTCACTCACTCACTCTGCATGAAAACCCAGATGGAGAGGGGATTTATCTAAAATCCAAATTAGTACTTAAAGTTACAAACAAGATTATCTACTTGAGTTCAAAGAAAAATTTTTGATTTATCTTTGTACAGCAATGAAAAGAGATGAAGTGGTAAAATTTTACTTTAGACCATGTAAAACTGTTTTTCTCCATAGCTTTCTTTTGCAAAATTTCAAAATGAATGCCAAAGTAGGAATTGGTGTTGTCACTCACCCAACTGAGTTATAAAACTTAGAACTAAATATTATTCAAATAAAATGGTGGTAGGGGTACACAGGTCTCCCCTGCGTCAAACTATGTATAACAAAAGTTGGTATGGGATTTGTGATAACATGATTGGGATTCCTAGAATACTTCTTTTTATGAATGCTTATTGAAAATTCCTTAAAAAAATGTGTAATTTCTAACTATAATTATTTTTTTAAAAATTAAGTATTGATTTGATTGAAAAATGCTTACTAACTTTTGTTTCATGCACTATTAGCAACAAGTGAAGAAAATTTCCAAGTATTATGCACAACAGAATAAAAGCCTTAGCATTTTAAATGAAGACAAACTAGTTATTTTATCTTTCGAAGATAATTCAGTTTAAAGTTTTCATTTGCCATTGGAATGTGAAAAGAAAAAAAAAATCTATACGTTTTCATAACTCTACATTTTTTAAACTTAGAGCTTTTAAATTTTGTGAGTTTGTAGAAAAGTACATAAAAAGTAATTTAGACTAAAAAAATTACATATGATTTTTCGACTGATTTTTGTCAAATGAGTCGTACTATGCCCTCTTAATTTAAATCATTAAAATTTTTATTTGTGGTGAAATGCAATTTTAAAAGCATAAATGCTCATTAGTATTAAGCATTTATTAATTTAATTAAAATTAATTTCGTGTTGCCTAAAAAAATTTAAGCAAAAAAAAAAAATTATAATTTTGGTGAGAAGAGTGAACCTAATGCATTTTAACAATTTTTCAACATTTTACATCAGCTATATTGGGTTTAACCCTGGTTAGTAATTTCCAGTGTTTTTTTTTTTTTTTTTTTTTGGCAATTGCCAACTGTGCTAAAATTTCTTTTCAAGGGCAAAAGCAATTAAAAGCTTTTTCACATTTTTCCATAATTCAGGATAAATAATATGTATGTCTTTTTAAAACCAAAATTGCTCGTATCCCATTCTAAGCTGTATTTAAAGATCTTCATTAGAGTCTCTATTCCAATAAGTTCCTCTTGTAAATATGGCATTTTTTTTTTCAATGTGGCCATACAAATTGCCTACTGTAATGTTTCCTTGGTCAAAACCTTCTCAAATTGAATTTCAAAACATGAATCAGGGGCATATAAATAGTGAATGTAGTTTGGAATGTTATGTTCCTGGCAGATTATCTGTGACAAATGGAGAAACTGGGGAAATTCACGACTTCCAATATAATACTCCTTTAGCTTATTTCTGGCAAGAAATGGTGAAATGATTGTCCTTGGTTTAATACTGCTTAGACCGTTGCCTAACTTTAATCTCATTAAAGTGTTAGTTAGTAAATCTGTTCGATAGATTAAAATTTAGTTTCCACTTGATTAATTTTTTTCTAAAAAATTTTTAATCTTCAACATCACCAAACTCTCAAGCAGTCATCAAAAGTGGAAAAAAAATCTACAAATAGAATTATTTCAAGAGCAGTGTACTTTAGTGTAACGGAATTAATAATGAAAGTCCTCATCATTTTTCTGCACATGATAGTGCAAATAACCATGTATTCAATTGATTGTCTTGCATTCAGTTTACTACTTTGTTGCTTAATTGAAGAGATACATTCAATCTACCATTCATACTTTTAACAACTAAATGATGTCATTGGATGATGTACTGTATCACTAATGTATACATAGCTAATGTGATTAACATTGGTAAAGCTGTGCTATTTTAGCAAATGTTCCAGTCAAAACATTGATAATAAGGTTTGGCACAGTGGGAAAAAGTTTCCTGTGATTATTTTCAGAAATACTGAAGTTTTTAAATGTTCAATTCAAATTTCAAAATTTTTTCCAAAAATCCTTTAAAAAAGCTATATGTAATTCAAATATTTTAAATCACAGGGTCTAGAAAAATGAAGCTTGCACTTTTTTAGGATGTTTCCTCGATTAATCACGAAACTGTTATATCCAGCTGAATATTTTTACTTAATAATTATAATGAATAAACTTTTGCTTTTACATGCTCTACATTATATTGAATACATTATTTTTTTTTCTTTTACAGATTGATGTTACTCTGGACAAGAAAGCATGACTCATTTTCTTCATTGCAGATTTTAAATAGAAATTGTTGCTGACACATCTGCAAAAAAAAAAAAACTTGCACATTTGAAAGTATTACTTTTGCTCAAGGGAACTCAAGTCATCATTTACATGTTCATGATAATGAAAAGTTTGATGTTTTTTAAATGTGCAACAGAGGTTATACTAAAACTAATAGTTTAAAAGAGAGAGAGAGAGAACATTTATGGACTCATACAAATGAAAAGCTTCATGTTTGTGATATCTGTAACAGAAGATTTTCCCAAAATGGCTCTTTAAAAGCAGATTTACTTATACATACAAAAGAAAAGCCTAATATTTGTGAAATGTGCAGCAAGGGTTTTTCTTTAAAAGGTGATTTAAAAAAACATTTATTGGTTCATACAAATGAAAAGCCTTATGTTTGTGAAATGTGCAACAAGGGTTTTTCTAGAAGTGGTGATTTTAAGAGACATTTATTGGTTCATACGAAGGAAAAGCCTTATGTTTGTGAAATGTGCAACAAGGGTTTTTCTGGAAGTGGTGATTTAAAAAGACATTTGTTGGTTCATACAAAGGAAAAGCCTTATGTTTGTGAAATGTGCAACAAGGGTTTTTCTAGAAAAGGTGATTTAAAAAAGCATTTTTTGGTCCATACAAAGGAAAAGCCTTATGTTTGTGAAATGTGCAACATGGGTTTTTCTAGAAAAAGTGATTTAAAAAACATTTTTGGTTCATACAAAGGAAAAGCCTTATGTTTGTGAAATGTGCAACAAGGGTTTTTCTAGAAGTTGTGATTTAAAAAGACATTTATTGGTTCATACAAAGGAAAAACCTTATGTTTGTTTTGTCTGTAACAAGGGCTTTTCTCAAAATAGCTCTTTAAAAGCACATTTACTTACTCATACGAAGGAAAAGACTAATGTTTGTCAAATGTGCAACAAGGGTTTTTCTAGAAGTTCTGATTTAAAAAGACATTTATTGGTTCATACAAAGGAAAAGCCTTATGTTTGTGAAATGTGCAACAAGGGTTTTTCTGGAAGTGGTGATTTAAAAAGACATTTATTGGTTCATACAAAGAAAGAACCTTAGGTTTGTAAAATGCAGAACAAAGATTTTTCTCAGGTTTGAACAGGTTTTTAAAGAAATTTATGAATTTATACCAGAAAAAAAAATTATAATATGTGCTACTAGGTGTTTTCTTAAACTAATTAATTGGAGCACATATTTACAAATTGAAAACAAGAATAAGTCTTTCACATTTATAAAATATGCAGCATTGCTTTCTGTGAAGGCATTTCTCTTGACATCTGACTTATAAAACCAATGGAAAATCTCTCAATTGTCAAATATTGTAGCATTTTTTTTAATTATTATACCTTTAATAATGACATGCTTTTGTAGAAGATTAAAATAAGTCAGACTACAAAGTCTTCTTTGATCTAGTTTTATATTATACTTAAAGTATTTTAAATAAACATGTTTCTTTTTTCAAATGATTATCATTGCTTTCTTAGATTAAGGTAATTACAGGAACAAGGATTTATATAATTTTCTTTGCTACATTTTACTGTGTGAAAACGAAAAAGTAAAATAATGATACTTTTTACTTACACTGTAATTTGATATGTAATATTCTCATATAGCATTAAATGTGAAGTAAAAGGGAGCAATAAACCAATGGTCAGCAACCTATGGCATGTGTGCCAGATGTGGCAAATGGAACAGTCTCAGTTGCACTTAACCTCTACAAAATTATGCAGTTGATAGTCTGTGCCAGGCTAGTCTGGTAGCCCCTTTATGAAGTCGCTCTCTCCACAGCTTGTCTCGGTATAGTCCGGAAGGCGTTTTCTCTTATCCGCGTCCAGGACTCATGGTCAGCATCACGATCCAAGACTCCGGGATCCTCCGAAAAAAAAAACCAGCCCTCGTCTTTTCGATCGCTTTCCTTCGTTTCTTTCCAGCCTTTTAAAACATCAGGGGCCACTGGCACCAAAGTTCAGACGCTAAATAAACGATAATGAGCCCTCAGCTGCAGGTACACCAAAACTCAGTCTAGTATTGACCTGAAAAAGTGAAACTCATTTCAAGAGGGGGACGTCACAATTAACTTAATTCAAATATTGGAAATCATAATGACATATAAAATTTCTACGTTACGTCAAACAAAACGGATTTACCTTTAATATTACATTAAATTTCGAAATATGAATTTAATCAATAACTACGCTTAAGATCAATAAGGTCTACCGAAATAAGAGGTCTGAGAAATACACGCAACTCGAATTATTAGCTTTCATTAACTTAAACTAATTTCATTAAACTAACGCTTATTTTAAGCGATAATAAACTATAGTATATCACCTGGTAATATATCGATATCTTAAGAGGTACATTAACTTTTAAGCTTCCTTCATAGAATACTAGCAGTATATATAAAACTCTTCACTATCGTAATCCAATTGAACCCTGTAAAGGTCGTCTCTGCTGCTGCTGGCTCAATAGCCTTCATCCTTGCTAGCTTACAACGCTCTATTTAAATACCCTATCTACTTTGCATATCCCGTTCTCCTCTCAGAGTTGATTGGAAATATACGCGAATTTATAATCCCCAAAAAGACGCCTAAGAATATTAGTGTAAAGATTCCGTACAGATTCGTCACAATCCCTCCAAGAAGAAAACGGGATTTATTCGAAGGTCACAAACGGCCTGAAAGAAATTACGTAACAAACTCTAAATCTTAATTCATAGTCTCTAAGACTTTAATATATCTAACCATCACATACTTTACGAATTCTCTTACTCTAAGGGAAAGAAAAGCATGACAAACAAGCTCCGTTTTAAATTTAATTATTGTTTGACATAACATTTACAGGTTTAGAAATCCCTACATCACACCCAATTCTGGCTCAGAGGCGAGGAAAAGACCACCGAAGTGGAAAACAAAAAAACCTGCCTCTGTGCTTTACTAAACTACTTAAATACTAACAAACTTATTCTTGCTTCATTTACAGATGAATCGTCTCTCTCTTTCTATACAATGATCGGTGTCAGCTACCCTGAAATGAGAACCTTTTTTAAATAGTCGGAATAAAAACAAACATATGCTGCATGTACCAACGCATTCACATTTTACACAACATTTTCTTTTACATCAATTAAGTCATCTATCTGGCTCAGTGCTTCGCAAACTTTCAATAGTGGCGCCCCCCTTATCAATCACAATTTTTATCGCTCCCCCCTTATACATTAATAATGTACTGAATGCAATAATAATGCATTTTTTTTACGCTAAAGCAATAATCTTAATTATATACCGTACAAATTCATGAATTAAGTATTAAATTTTGTATATGTTGCTTTTAAGCAAAAAAAATTAAGTAATAGGATAATTATTATGTTATTTTTCCTTTCTCTAATTTTTAAATTGGAACATATTGCAAAATGCAGTGGCTGCTTAGAAGACAAAATATACATATCAGCTTTTTTTAGAAAGAACTCAGTGGGTCAATTTCTAATCATATAAGCATTCCTTTGAAAAATTTGCTCTGTAAGACAAGCCCATGGAAGTCGTTAATACTTATTAAACTTGTTCTTAATTTAGCATTAATTAATTAGTTATAAAATACTCTGTGCAGCACTGATACATTAAATTATACCGGCTGAAGTACAGGCTATTTGCACGAGTTCATTTATAAGAAAATAAAACAATATTGATATAATCGCTGAATTTTAAGGAGAGTAAAGCCAAGTGTGCAACAATGTTTACAAAAATGTAAAATGATTTTTTTTAAATCATTCCTCAAATTATAATTAGTGTTAAGCGAACTGTAATTTTAAGCCTCACAGAATTAGCATTTAGAGTTGTGTGATGTTGAATAATGAACAATAATATAAAATTCCGATGAGAAATAATTGTATTATTTTCAATATTTAAAGTCTTAACATATTTTAAACCTGGAGCAGGCACGCACTTGATACTAATGGTCGAGTGGGGTTATTGAGCCACCCCAATCTTTTTTTTATAATTATTTTTATAGTACACAATAAAAATCGTAATTCTAGTGAATAATTTAATTAAAAGAGAAAATATACTCACCCCCTACTTTCAAGAACACAGAAAATATTTCGGAAAAAAGTTATCACACTGGGAACTCAGTCAAAACAAGTACCTAAAGATTGTAAAAAACATTTGTCACTCCCAAAAAAGAGGAGATATGTGACAAATACATTTTAGTTCACACGTTAAGACTGTCAAACAGGAGGATAGTGTCAGAGCCATTGGTAACAATTAAACAGTTTTGCCAGAATTACCGATTTCGTGCACTCTGCTCGGCGTGACAGCTCCGGAATAAAAGTGTATTTATTACAATATGGATGTTGAAAAAAAATTATGTAAAACGTTTTTCATTTTGCTTTTTTATATGCTTGGGAATAACTCATAGAAATAAATCTTAGCCAAGTAATCCTTCAAAGAGCTCTCGGTGCTTTTCCAAAAATCATAAAAATATTTTACAAGGAAAAAATCGCAGCAGAAATAGTTTATTTGCAAGTTCCCAAAATGAAAAAAACAAATACATAAGAACAGGGAGGTAGCTAACCGTACAAGTAAGTTCGAAGGTCAAACCGCAGCAACTACATTCTGCTGCCTACAGCTGATGACAATAATATTACAGTGATGAATTTTTTATCTTCCAAAAATTTTTTTTCGATTATGGCTCTGAGTTTTGTTTTTTCTCATTTTGGTTTGAAAAGAAACCGTAATAGAAGTAGAAGCTTTAATTTTTTAGGACGTAATATCGCAGATATATAAATTATATCAGTGTAAATGTGCATTTTTTTATTATGTCAGAAAGTATTTTGTTTTACTTCATTCCAGTAAATAAATTTTTTTTAATCTTTTATTTTCGATATGCTCGCGCCCCCCTTGTACGTTTATCGCGCCCCCCAGGGGGGCGCGCCCCACAGTTTGAAAAACACTGATCTGGCTCCTTAAAATTTCCATTCCATGCATGCTGCGCTTGTTAGTGTTATTGTTAGAACTGCCTAACTACACCACGTCCCAAGCCTCCAGATGTGAAAAAAATATACACATACAATTTAAAACATTCTTCAATAAACCATTAAAATAAATAACCAAAGGAATTGTCGCATCTTAGCGAAATCATACATAAAAGTAAACAAATGCATTTTTACAATTGTTTTCTCCACATTTATATAAAAAAAATTAACAAGACAAAAGCTTATTTTTCTCTTCTAGAAAACACACTCATTATAGTGTCCACTTTTGTTCGGCTTCATAAATTTTAAACATCCACCCGTGACTTGCTTCATTACAATAATTCTTCCGACCACTTGTTCGAAAGAATAAAAAAAGAAAAGAAACGATACAACCTGATTTTTTTCCCTTGTCCTCTATTCGCTCCTATCCGCCGAATCTCCGTCTTCTATACTGAGGCTTCTTCTCCTGAGGCTGTTCTGCGGTAGACTGTCGATCCCAGTGCTCCTTTGCTACTCTGGTATTCCTTCGGGCTCCTTTAAGCGGCTTCGTAAGTAGTAAGGACAAGGTCTCACTGTTGTCGTTTGTCTAGACCGGACTGGTCTCTCCTCAGCTGCACTGTGTCCTTTGCTACGTGCTGTCCTGGTCTCCAGGGCCTTGTCATACTGACCTCTTGCTCCTCGCCTGCTCTCTTCTGTAGGTGGATTGCACTGCCTTATATCTTGTTGATGTGATGGACTTGCAATGGATACTATTCCCAGTAAAGGATTACATTTATGTCTTCTATATTTATGGTTCCTAGAAGCTACAAAGGATAGGACTTTTCTCTTTATCCTCTGCGGTGGTGTGTACAGGTGGCTGTCTTTTCCGGTCTTTATGTTCGGACCCCTCGTACGCTTACTTCCTGCATATTTTGGACCATTTTCTATTATTCTTCACCACTGTCCCATTTGTCATTACTTTACGCTTCAATCTCAGATCCTCCGATCCGGCAGTTCCCTTATTTGATCTACGACCCTTTCTCTCATCACCCGAGGGTCTCCTAAAACTTCTGGATTTTCCCGTGTGTGACTAGACTCATTACTAGACCCCTTTCCTTCATATACTGTCTCATGATTACTATTAAAACTAATTGTCAGACTGTCTTGGATGGTACACCCGTACTTGGTCAATATTAACTGTGGCCCTTCTTCCCTTTTTCCAAATGATCAAATTGTTATTCCGAACTTCCAACACTGTATATGGCTCTTCAAATTTTGGCATAAACTTTCCGACCACTCTCCTACCCGCAGCACTAATAAAATGAGTTTGTACCAACACCAAATAATTGACTTTGATGTTAACCTCTCTCTATTTTTAATTATAGTATTTTTCCCATGTCTTATGTTGTTACCGCATATTCTGCCTTGCTTCATCAAATAATTTCTCAGTATTTCCTCCCACATATTCAGCACCCTACGTTACACTTATTAATTTACGAAAAGGTATTATAATTTTCTACCTAAGAATAACTCACCCGGAGTTTTACCTGTTGTTTCATTTACTGATGTGCGCAGCGCGAAAGAGAACTCATGGAGAAATCGGTCTCAGTTATCGTGATTTTCTTCTACAAAACAAGCTATCATCTGCACTAAAGTGCGGTTAACACTTTCCGTTAAATTTTCCTCTGGCCGATATGTTACCGTTTTAATATGTTTTATGTCCAACCTGTGACTTAAGTGTTCAAAGACATCGGATATAAATTGGGGACCATTATCACTAATCAAAGAAATAGGAGCTCCATATCGTGAAATATAACTTTCAAAAAAGGCGTCAGCTATAGACTGGGCCGAAGCTTTTCGTAAAGGTACAGTCGGTCGAAAAAATAGTTGAGCACCGTGACACTTTCAAAAAATGATTGGAAATGGAAAACGACCTTTTTTGAAACGAAAACGACATTTGTTGAAACCATCTCACTTGCAATTAATCAGGAAAACTGTCTCATTTCAAACTATCTCATTTGAATTAAAAATCATCTCATTTGAGTTGAAAATCATCTCATTTGAATTGAAAATCATCTCATTTGAATTGAAAATCATCTCATTTGAATTGAAAATCATCTCATTTGAATTGAAAATCATCTCATTTGAATTAAAAACCCTCTCATTTGAATTAAAAACCCTCTCATTTGAATTAAAAACCATCTCATTTAAAATCATCTCAATTGAATCGATCTCAACACAATATTTTTGGTTTTGTTCCCATCTTTTGCTTTCAAACGACTCGTTTTACCTGACTATTGTCCTTTTTTCACCTACTTTTTATCCAACACTAGCATTTAGGGTTTCAATCCAAAAGGGACGTTCAAACGGCTCTTTTTGTATGGATCTTGTCTATTTCCACCCTTTCTTTTTATCCCAAAGTTGAATGTAGCGTCTCGATTCACGTTTGAAGCAAAGTATGCAACAGAGCACTTCATTATGAACGACACAAAATTTTTCAAATTTCACACAAAAAGATTTTTCAGAGCCGAGAGAAAATTTTTCATTCCACCCCAGAGTGACGATTACGGCAGAGTTCAAATGATGGACACAAAAAGTTTCATATATCTCCCAAAAAATATTTTTTCACGGGGCGAGATCCCAGAGAGACAGGGGTCCAATGAAATGCTGGACAGGTCCAATGAAATGGGGGTCAAACCACCTCATTCCAATCTAAGTGACGATTCACAGGTTATTTGATACATCTAGGGGGGATAAACCACCTCATTAAAATCTAGTGGACAATTCCCTCCAATCTTGGTGACGATTTACAGTGATACATCTAGGTGAAAAGGCCTCCAATCTTGGTGACGTTTCACAGGTTCCAATCTTGGTGTATGAATGGACCCGAAAAAAGGGGAACTGCCCCCCTATTTTCGGACCTGAAGATTTTTGCAAAAAACATTTACCGTTAAGACTGCCAGAATTTGAGATGGAAACATGACTTCAAACCCTGACAGTCTTAACAAAAAACATTTAGCCATACAAAAGCATTCCAAGGTATGACTGCTGGCCTTTTATACTCTAAAGAGGTCACGTGAAACGATTTCTATTTGCTGGTGCATATTGTGATCCTTCCAACGTTGCCATAGTGTATGTCTTGAAAAAAAAGGGGACCGAGTCGACTCGATCCCCCCTTTTTCGGTATAATTTTTTTTTACTCACTCACTCTTTTATATGGGCCGTCTGTTTTTTTCATTCAGCCTGAAGCTTGTTAAAATGCTGCAGGTATCACGTAAATCGGTAGGATTTCAGTATGGTGCACTCGGATATATCCTCATGCACCTCATCGTGCAGATGGCCAGGCAGGGTGTGGTCATCCAAATCGTGGAAATGGGGCAGCATTTCCAGGTTAATTGTAAAAAGTTCCAGCTTTTCAAAAATTTTCCGCTGGTCCGATCCCTTGACGACGATGAGACCTCTATTTCCTTGGGCCAGGTGACAAATCTTGCCCCTGACGCAGAAAGACAGGTATTTGAGGGGCACAGATCCGGGCAGGTGGCTTTTCGGGTGGAGACTTTCATTGATGTACCTGTTAGCCGGGCTGTCTTTGGGGGTCGTGAAGAGGTTCGAGTGGTCCACCGTGAGGAAAATAACGTCTGGATCTTTACCATCCTCCGGAATGTTGAAAATCAACAATTCGGTGGGGACAGGTTGGCCACAATGGGGAAACACGTTGGCGTGTGTGAAAAATGCTAGGTGAGAAATGTTGCTTCAGAGTGAAAAGGGCTGCTGAGCCTCATACTCTGCTGGGTCACGTGAATCGATTCCTATTGGCCCAGAAGAATTATTCAGCATAAATGAGATCCAGCGCAAATTAGCCGAGCGATCCAATCTTGGTATACTATTGGACCCGAAAAAAGGGGGACAAGTCGACTCGAAACGATCCCCCTTTTTCCGGGTCCAATTTTTTTTTTACAAAAATTAAGCTTTATGGCTCCATTCCGCTGCAGGTATTTAGCAAATTGGTAAGATTTTATGGTGCAATACGAAACGTCCTAGTGCACCTCCTTATGCAAGGAGCTGGGAAAGGCTCCATCGTCATTGAATTCCGGCAGTATCTCCAGGGACATGGCTTCCAGCTCTAGGAAAATTTTTTGTTGTTCTGTTCCTTTGACCACCATGAAGCCTCCTCGGCCCATCTGGCTCAACTTGCCCCTCACGCAAAACGGTAGGTAGGGGGCTTGGGTAGCGCGGCGTGAACCAGACGTTCATGTTCGTGGATCGCATTTCGTGGGGAGTAGAGGTGAGCCCGGCATGATTCACCGTGATCACTTGGGGATCACTGCCATCGTTGGGAATCGTGGCAATGAAGAGTTCGATGGGCTTGCCCTGGTGACGTGAGCAAAAAAACGGGTTGCATGGTGTTTTATCTGAGAATGAAGGGCAGCTTGCCGTATATATGCTTGAGGACGTCAGAGGGCATATCATGGACCAAATTGTTCTGATGTGAGCGTTCCACATGTGTTTCAAAAGCCCGTTTCCAAGGTTAGGGACACACCACACACCAAGGTAGGTTCTCGTCTCGATGCATTTCCCAATCGTCCAACCACGTCAACCAGGTCACGTACACGTCTGCCAGCCGCGTGCAGTGCGTGAGATCCAAAAGTTAGGCTTCCGTATTTTGAGGCTGATAAGCCTCTCAAACTTGGCGAGACGGGGAACGGCCCACGCAAAAGAGCTTTAAGTCGACTCCTTTATCCCACGTAAGATCGAAATGACTCGTAAACACGATGACGGTTTTTCCAAACGAAAGAGGAACGTGCACGCCAAAGTTGGGTTCAAAAAAGATGGTGTAAGGATACTATGACTCGAAATACGTGACTCGATCCGGCCACCGACCCAGATTTCCAAATACGATAGTGGTGCGATGTCGACACCGGTCCAACAAGTGTTGTTCCAAAACCCTTCTAACAAAAAATGAGACTTATTGACATACAAAAAATATATACAATTAGCTACAGGCAACTATTGACAGACAGATCCATGGGTTGGATTGCTTTAAATCCAATAGATTTTTCTACACAAGGTTTCAGTCTAAGCATTGTAAAGTCCATAGGCTCAAACTCCCTTTCAAATTCATCCAGGAATGAGATGAGATCACCATCAAAAATAGAGGGTACCGTGTGTAGCAGCTGGAGTTCTTGGGCTGGGGGTCCGAATAAGAACGGTATGAGCTGGTCGAATATATCCCTCGGCTCCAAAGGATCCAGTTCCACAGTGTGGAGCTCTGGGGGAATCTGCATAGGTTCTGGGACATGTAGAATCTGCACAGGCTCTGGAATCTGCATAGGTTCTGCGACATGTAGAAACTGCACAGCCTCTGGAATCTGCACAGCTTCTGGGACATCTGAAATCTGCACAGCTTCTGGGACATCTGGAATCTGCACAGCTTCTGGGACATCTGGAATCTTTACAGTTGGCTGTGGGACTTGTGGAATCTGCACAGGTTCTGGGAGATCTGGAATCTGCACAGGTTCTGGGAGAACTGGAATCTGCACAATTGGCTGTAGGACTTGTGGAATCTGCACAGGTTCTGGGACATCTGGAATCTGCACAGGTGGTTCTGGGACATCTGGAATCGGCACAGGTGGACTCTGCACATGTGACTGCGGGATCTGCACAGGTGGCTCTGGAATCTGCACAGGTTGTTCTGGTACATAGGTTGAATCTGTCCAAGTGCCATCGGTAGCTCAGGTCGTCTGGATACACGTCTCATGACGGGAGTGATGCAAACTCATCTCTTGGAGAAAGGCAGAGATTTTTCTTCCAAAGTTCGCTTTTCGGCCGGTACATGAATCGGGGTAGATGGAGGCAGCGTGTAAGGAGTTTGATCAAACTTTTTCATTTTCCGGAAATCTCCCACGTGGAATCCCTTCTGAATAAGCTGTAAGGAGAAGGAATTCGGGGATATTGTCCAAACCAAAGGCTTTTTTTTGAACCGTCAACACAATGTAATTTTGTTTCAGCAGGGATCGGATACGCCACGTGGGGCTACAAGATGGTTCGATGGTAGAGCATTTGGTGATAGGGCTCAAAAGTTCTCCTAATCACATTGGAGTGGTCTCGGCCCTTGATACAGGAGGCTGGTAATTCACAGATCAACATGGGCACATGCGTCGTTTGAATCAAGTGAATTTCTCCTGATTTCACCGTTCACAAGCCAAAGGTAAATTTTTTTTTGGCAAAAAATATGTTGCCAAAAATGTAAATCATCTTCTTGTCGGTATTTCTGAGCAGTCTATCTGGATTTCTCAACAGGCCTTTCGATGTTTTTTCCCACATCACGTCGTTGGGTCTAAATTCGTTCGCATATTTTGCTTCCTTGACGTCCCGTTTGAAATTGTCCATCCACGTCTTTTTTTATGCCAATGCTCTTTACAAAACACGACAAACACACGTTTTGCGTTGGGCTCTTGGTAGATGATGGCAGCTCGGACTTGGCCTTGCCGACCAGAATATTCCAACGCAACGGGTTTATCGGGCAGCGTCACGGGCACCACAGTTATAGAAATGTGCTCGGGGAAGGTATCAATCGGATCCATGACGAATGAAATGTGTTCAAAGCACCTCTCACTTTTATACGTTTCAAACAGCATGCGAGTGGAAAATGGGACACAGGCCTTGCACGGCAATTCAACGATTATTGCAAAGGGACCCATGGAAGCAAGAGCCGTTTGAAAGGAGTTGGAATGAATGACTTTAAATGCAACCGTCACACAAATAGTACCAACATTGAGGTAGATTGAAAGACACACGATCCAAGGCATATGAGACGACACCATGGCTGAGCATGAAACCACACGGTAATACCTTGAGTGTGGAATAACTCTTGGGACAAACATCGACGTTCACATTTAAGAGAAAAAAAACTTTAAACTATACAAAAAAATTTTTTTTTAGTGAATCCTTTCATGTTTTAAATTTTCTTACAGAGTAATTTTCATCCTTTAAATTTTCTTTTTGACGGATGCCATGATTGGAATGTTGTCAAAAATTGGCCAGACAACTCTTGTGCACTATGTTTTGACCACCAATCCCAAGCTTCACAATAAGCTTTGGAAGCCAACCTTGACGTCTAGAGAATCCCCAAAAAGTGGAAGAACTGGTCCAGAGCTATGCTCCTTTCCAATTCTCCCATTTTTATGGGGCTCACCACGGTATCTAGGATGTTCTCAATGGGTTGGGTGCACTACTGAAGGGACAGGTATTACTCACGTCCAGGTGTTGCAACAGGCATCGCAAGTGAAACACATGGCTCCAGTGTGTCTTTTCTGTTCAGTGCATTGGACTCAGACAGATGGAGCACACGTCGGGCACTTGAAAAACGGTATTGGGCCCTTTCTCTGCATAACATCCATCCAACACCGCTTGCACCAATAGAGTCCAAGAGGTCAGATTTTGGGGACCATGTCGTTTCCAAGCCTTATATGCCAAACGATATAAGTTGGATTTGGCATACAGGGTCCTCAGAGCTTAAAAGAAGGCTCCTCTTCCTCCTGGAGCAGGAAGCCTCCTGCTCCAAGTAGTCACTGTACAAGTCCTTTGGTTCAAAACTAGCAAAAGCTCTGAAGCGAGGAAGGTCTAGAGGATGATGATGAGGGAGCACTTTTGGTCAGCAGCTCCACAATACGCTGTTCAGTGTCGGTGTGGAGGTGAATAATCTCTAATTTACAAAAATGAAGCAGCTGAAGTTCTTGGGCTGGGGGTCCAAATTCGAACGACATGAGATGGTCGAGTGCATCCATCGGCTCAAAAGGATCGAGCTCCAAAGCGTCGAGCTCTGGGGGAATTTGCATAGGTTCTGGGAATAGTAGAATCTACACAGGTGGTTCTGGGACATGTGAAAACTGCACAGGTGGCTGTAAGACTTGTGGAATCTGCACAGGTTCTGTGATATCTGGAATCTGCACAAGTGGTTCTGGGATATCTGGAATCTGCACAGGTGGTTCTGGGACATCTGGAATCTGCACAGGTGGTTCTGGGACATCTGGAATCTGCACAGGTGGAATCTGCATAGCTGACTGTGGAATCTGCACAGGTGGCTCTGAAATCTGCACAGGTGGTTCTGGAATCTTCACAGTAGGAATCTGCACAGGTTCTGGGACATATGGAATCTTTACAGGTGGAAATTTTCCAGGTGCCATCGGTAGCTCAGGTCGTCTGGATACACGTCTCATGACGGGAGGGATGCGCACTCGTCTCTTGGAGAAATGCAGAGATTTTTCTTCCAAAGGTCGCTTTTCAGCCGGTACATGAATCGGGGTAGGTGGAGGCAGCGTGTAAGTAGTTTGATGAAACTTTTTCATTTTCCGGAAATCTCCCGCGTGGAATCCTTTCTCAATGAGCTGGGGAGAAGGGATTCGGGGATAGTGTCCAAACCAAAGGCTGTTTTTTGAACCATCAACACAATGTAGTTTTTTCCAGGCAGGATGGGATACACCGCATTGGGCTCCACAATGTTTCGATGGTAGAGCATTTGGTAATAGGGCTCAAAACTTCTCCTAATCACATTGGACTGGTCTCGGCCCTTGAAACAGGAGGCTGGTTATTTTTAGATCAACATGGGCACATGCGTCGTTTGAATTAAGTGAATCTCTCCGGATTTCACCGTTCACAAGCGAAAGGTAAAGTCTTTTTTGGCAAAAAATATGTTGCCAAAAATGTAAATCATCCTCTTGTCGGTATTTCTGAGCAGTCTATCTGGATTTCTCATCAGGCCTTTCGATGTTTTTTCCCACATCACGTCGTTGGGTCTAAATTCGTTCGCATATTTTGCTTCCTTGACGTCCCGTTTGAAATTGTCCATCCACGTCTTTTTTTATGCCAATGCTCTTTACAAAACACGACAAACACACGTTTTGATTTGGTATCTTGGTAGATGATGGCAGCTCGAACTTGGCCTTGCCGACCAGAATATTCCAACGCAACGGGTTTATCGGGCAGCGTCACGGGCACCACAGTGGTAGAAATGTGCTCGGAGAAAGCATCAATCGCATCCATGACGAATGAAAAGTGTTCAAAGCACCTCTCGCTTTTATACACTTCAAACAGGATGCGAGTGAAAAATGGGACACAGGCCTTCACGGCAATCCAACGATGATTGCAAAAGGGACACATGGAAGCAAGAGCCGTTCGAAAGGAGACAGCTTGAATGTCTTCAAATGTATCCGTCGCACAAATAGTACCAACATTGAGGTAGATTGAAAGACACTCGATACAAGGCATATGAGACGAAACCATGGCTGAGCGTTAAACCACACGGCCAAACCTTGAGTGTGGAAAAACTCTTGGGACAATCATCGACGTTCACATTTAAGAGAAAAAGCTTTAAACTATACTAAAAAAATATATTTTAGTGAATCCTTTCATGTTTTAAATTTTCTTACAGAGTAATTTCATCCTTTAAATTTTCATTTTGACGCACACCATGATTGGAATATTGTCAAAAATTGGCGAGACAACTCTTGTGCACTATGTTTTGACCACCAATCCCAAGCTTCACGATAAGCTTTGGAAGCCAACCTTGACGTCTAGAGAATCCCCCAAATGTGGAAGAACTGGTCCAGAGCTATGCTCATTTCCAGTTCTCACATTTTTCTGGGGCACACCACGGTATCTAGGATGTTCTCAATGGGTTGGGTGCCCTACTGAGGGGACAGGTATTACTCACGTCCAGGTGTTGCAACAGGCATCGGAAGTGAAACACACGGCTCCATTGTGTCTTTTCTGGCCAGTGCATTGAACTCAGACAGATGGAGTACACGTCGGGCACTTGAAACATGGTATTGCGCCATTTCTCTGCATAACATCCATCCAACACCGCTTGAACCAATAGAGTCCAAGTGGTCAGGTTTTGGGGACCATGTCGTTTCCAAGCCTTATATGCCAAACGATATAAGTTGGATTTGGCATACAGAGTCCTCAGAGCTTAAAAGAAGGCTCCTCTTCCTCCTGGAGCAGGAAGCCTCCTGTTCCAAGTAGTCACTGTACACGTCCTTTGGTTCAAAACTAGCAAAAGCTCTGAAGCGAGGAAGGTCTAGAGGATGATGATGAGGGAGCACTTTTGGTCAGCAGCTCCACAATACGCTGTTCAGTGTCGGTGTGGAGGTGAATAATCTCTAATTTACAAAAATGAAGCAGCTGAAGTTCTTGGGCTGGGGGTCCAAATTCGAACGACATGAGATGGTCGAGTGCATCCATCGGCTCAAAAGGATCGAGCTCCAAAGCGTCGAGCTCTGGGGGAATTTGCATAGGTTCTGGGAATAGTAGAATCAACACAGGTGGTTCTGGGACATGTGGAAACTGCACAGGTGGCTGTAAGACTTGTGGAATCTGCACAGGTTCTGTGATATCTGGAATCTGCACAAGTGGTTCTGGGATATCTGGAATCTGCACAGGTGGTTCTGGGACATCTGGAATCTGCACAGGTGGTACTGGGACATCTGGAATCTGCACAGGTGGAATCTGCATAGCTGACTGTGGAATCTGCACAGGTGGCTCTGAAATCTGCACAGGTGGTTCTGGAATCTTCACAGTAGGAATCTGCACAGGTTCTGGGACATATGGAATCTTTACAGGTGGAATCTGTCGAAATGCCCTCGGTAGCTCAGGTCGTCTGGACACACGTCTCATGACGGGAGTGATGCTCACTCGTCTCTTGGAGAAATGCAGAGATTTTTACTTTCAAAGGTCGCTTTTCAGCCAGTACATGAATCGGGGAAAGTGGAGGCAGCGTGTAAGTAGTTTGATGAAACTTTTTCATTTTCCGGAAACCTCCCGCGTGGACTCCCTTCTCAATGAGCTGGGGAGAAGGGATTCGGGGATAGTGTCCAAACCAAAGGCTGTTTTTTGAACCGTCAACACAATGTAGTTTTTTTCCAGCCGGGATGGGATACACCGCATTGGGCTCCAACATGGTTCGATGGTAGAGCATTTGGTAATAGTGCTCAAAACTTGTCCTAATCACATTGGACTGGTTTCGGCCCTCGAGACAGGAGACTGGTAATTCATAGATCAACATGGGCACATGCGTCGTTTGAATCAAGTGAATCTCTCTGGATTTGACCGTTCACAAGCCAAAGGTAAAGTCTTTTTTTGGCAAAAAATATGTTGCCGCAAATGTAAATCATCTTCTTGTCGGTATTTCTGAGCAGTCTATCTGGATTTCTCAACAGGCCTTTCGATGTTTTTTCCCACATCACTTCGTTTGGTCTAAATTCGTTCGCATGCTTTGCTTCCTTGACTGCCCGTTGGAAATTGTCCAACCACGTCTTTTTTTTATGCCAATGCTCTTTACAAAACACGACAAACACACGTTTTGCGTTGCGCTCTATGTAGATGATGGCAGCACGAACTTGGCCTTGCTGACCAGAATATTCCAACGCAACGGGTTTATCGGGCAGCGTCACGGGATGCGAGTGAAAAATGGGACACAGGCCTTCACAGCAATCCAACGATGATTGCAAAAGGGACACATGGATGCAAGAGCCGTTAAAAAGAAGATAGCTTGAATCTCTTCAAATGCGTCCGTCGCACAAATAGTACAAACATTGAGGTAGATTGAAAGAAACTCGATACAAGGCATATGAGACGACACCATGGCTGAGCGTGAAACCACACGGTCAAACTTTAAGTGTGGAAAAACTCTTGGAACAATCATCGACGTTCAAATTTAAGAGAAAAAGCTTTAAACTATACTAAAAAAATTTTTTTAGTGAATCCTCCATATTTTAAATTTTCTTACCCCGTAATTTCATCCTTTAAATTTTCTTTTTAACGGACGCCATGATTGGAATGTAGTCAAAAATTGACGAGACATTTCTTGTGCACTATGTTTTGACCACCAATCCCAAGCTTCACGATAAGCTTTGGAAGCCAACCTTGACGTCTAGAGAATCCCAAAAAAGTAGAAGAACTGGTCCAGAGCTATGCTCCTTTCCAGTTCTCCCATTTTTCTGGGGCTCACCACGGTATCTAGGATGTTCTCAATGGGTTGGCTGCCCTACTGAGGGGACAGGTATTACTCACTTCCAGGTGTTGCAACAGGCATCGCAAGTGAAACACATGGCTCCAGTGTGTCTTTTCTGGCCAGTGCATTGAACTCAGACAGATGGAGCACACGTCGGGAACTTGAAACACGGTATTGGGCCATTTCTCTGCATAACATCCATCCAACACCGCTTGAACCAATAGAGTCCAAGAGGTCAGGTTTTGGGGACCATGTCGTTTCCAAGCCTTATATGCCAGACGGTATAAGTTGTATTTGGTATACAGAGTCCACAGAGCTTAAATGAAGGCTCCTCTTCCTCCTGTAGCAGGAAACCTCCTGCTCCATGTAGTCACTGTACACTTCCTTTGGTTCAAAACTAGCAAAGGCTCTGAAGCGAGGAATGTCTAGAGGATGATGATGAGGGAGCACTTTTGGTCAGCAGCTCTACAATACGCTGTTCAGTGTCGGTGTGGAGGTGAATAATCTCTAAATTGCAAAAATGAAGCAGCTGGAGTTCTTGGGCTGGGGGTTGAAATTCGAACGACATGAGATGGTCGAGTGCATTCGTCGGCTCCAAAGCGTCGAGCTCTGGGGGAATCTGCATAGGATCTGGGAATAGTAGAATCTACACAGGTGGTTCTGGGACATGTGGAATCTGCACAGGTGGTTCTGGGACATCTGGAATCTGCACAGGTGGAATCTGCATAGCTGACTGTAGAATCTGCACTGGTGGCTCTAAAATCTGCACAGGTGGTTCTGGAATCTTCACAGGTGGAATCTGCACAAGTGGAATCTGCGCAGGTTCTAGGACATGTGGAATCTTTACAGGTGGAATCGGTCCAGGTGCCATCGGTAGCTCAGGTCATCTGGACACACGTCTAATGACGGGAGTGATGCGCACTCGACTCTTGGAGAAATGCAGAGATTTTTCTTCCAAAGGTCGCTTTTCGGCCAGTACATGAATCGGGATAGGTGGAGGCAGCGTGTAAGTAGTTTGATGAAACTTTTTCATTTTCCGGAAACCTCCCGCGTGGAATCCCTTCTCAATGAGCTGGGGAGAAGGGATTTGGGGATAGTGTCCAAACCAAAGGCTGTTTTTTGAACCGTCAACACAATGTAGTTTGTTCCAGCCGGGATCGGATACACCGCATTGGGCTCCAACATGGTTCAATGGTAGAGCATTTGGTAATAGGGCTCAAACCTTCTCCTAATCACATTGGACTTGTCTCGGCCCTTGAGACAGAAGGCTGAAAATTCATAGATCAACATGGGCACATGCAGCGTTTGAATCAAGAGAATCTCTTCGGATTTCCCCGTTCACAAGCCAAAGGTAAAGTCTTTTTTGGCACAAAATATGTTGCCGCAAATGTAAATCATCCTCTTGTCGGTATTTCTGAGCAGTCTATCTGGATTTCTGACAGGCCTTTTGATGTTTTTTCCCACATCACTTCGTTGGGTCTAAATTCGTTCGCATGCTTTGCTTCCTTGACTGCCCGTTTGAAATTGTCCAACCACGTCTTTTTTTATGCCAATGCTCTTTACAAAACACGACAAACACACGTTTTGCGTTGGTATCTTGGTAGATGATGGCAACTCGAACTTGGCCTGGTCGACCAGAATATTCCAACGCAACGGGTTTATCGGGCAGCGTCACGGGCACCACAGTGGTAGAAATGTGCTCGGAGAAGGCATCAATCGGATCCATGACGAATGAAAAGTGTTCAAAGCACCTCTCGCTTTTATACACTTTAAAAAGGATGCGAGTGAAAAATGGGACACAGGCCTTGCACGGCAATCCAACGATGATTGCAAAAGGGACACATGGATGCAAGAGCCGTTTGAAAGGAGATAGCTTGAATGTCTTCAAATGCGTCCGTCGCACAAATAGTACCAACATTGAGGTAGATTGAAAGACACTCGATACAAGGCATATGAGACGACACCATGGCTGAGCGTGAAACCACACGGCCAAACTTTGAGTGTGGAAAAACTCTTGGGACAATCATCGACGTTCACATTTAAGAGAAAAAGCTTTAAACTATACTAAAATAATTTTTTTAGTGAATCCTCCATATTTTAAATTTTCTTACCCCGTAATTTCATCCTTTAAATTTTCTTTTTGACGGACGCCATGATTGGAATGTTGTCAAAAATTGACGAGACAACTCTTGTGCACTATGTTTTGACCACCAATCACAACCTTCACAATAAGCTTTGGAAGCCAACCTTGACGTCTAGAGAATCCCAAAAAAGTAGAAGAACTGGTCCAGAGCTATGCTCCTTTCCAGTTCTCCCATTGTTGGAATTGTCGTTGAATTTATTAAGGAAGGAAACAACAATGATGAATGCACGGCCGCGGTCTTCCTTGATATTCAAAAAGCTTTTGACAGAGTATGGCATACTGGCCTACTCTTCAAACTAATTACCTATAAAATCCCGCCCCCCTTATTTTTCTAATTAATTCTTATATTTCTGATCGTTCTTTTAGTGTCAAAATTAATCGAACTTACTCTCATCTTAAAAAGATTCGCGCAGGAGTGGCCCAAGGGTCCATCCTCGCCCCCACTCTTTTCAATCTCTACGTAAATGATATTATTAAAAATACTAACACTCAACTTTGTCTATATGCAGATGATACAGCCATACTCAGCAGACACAGAAATCTCAACACTCTTGTTGAAAATATAAATGAACACTTAGCTCACCTGGAGATTTGGTTCTCCGTGTGGAAGATAGCCCTTAATTCGTCAAAAACGGAAGCGGTTTTCTTTTCCAAAAGGCAACCCCCTTGAAATTACCTTGCAAAACCAAAGAATCCCATGGTCTCAGCACACCAAGTATCTTGGTTTCATTATTGATAAAACTCTCACTTTCAGACCACACATCACATATATTAGAGATAAATTTAAAAATACAACGCGTAAATTATACTCCCTAATTTGCAGAAAGTCTAAATTAAGTAGACATAACAAACTGCTTATCTACACTCTGATCCTAAAACCTTTACTTACCTACGCCTCCCCCGTGTGGGGACATGCAGCAAAAACGAATATTAATTTACTAGAAACCTCGCAAAATGTTATAATCAGACAAATTTGTAATGCTCATTGGTACATGAGAAATAAAGATTTAAGAATAGCTTGTAACGTACCTACTCTAAGAAAAACTTTCAGAAAATTAGCCAAAAAGTTTTTCAAGAATATAGATGAATCTGACAATGCATCTATAAATAGCATTACCCCATATTTTTCCCACTTTTCTGTTAAACGGCCAAGAGACATCTTGGTCAATCCTGATTTTGATTAATCCCTTTTTATTCTTAATTTTTAAAATGTTTTATTTCGTAACTTTTAAATTTCTCTTCCCGGCCTACGGTCCAACTTTGTTGAACCATAGGTACGCTCTGATTGGCTACCCCTTCTTCTAAGTACTTATACTTCATTAGCCGAACTTTTCGCTCGGCCAACCAGATCGCTTCCTCTCTTCTACAAGTCTAAAATACATTGCCAAGATCTTTTTCCCGCGCTCTCTGATCGACAGTTTTTGCTGCACTCGGATTGGCTAGGATAACTCCGCCTACTTTTTTCAACAAGTTCAATGTTTTTTCTATGTTTTTAAAGTTAAATTTTTAATAGTTTTTGAAACCTCACATCCAAGTAACTTATATTTTCATAATCTACAGAACTTATATTATTATAAAATGATCATTTTCCTAAAACTGGGCATTGGTAGAATTCATTAAAGGCATATAAAAACTACCTGATAGGAGATTAGGGGCCGACAGGCCTAGGTGCTCCAAATAAGTCTGTCAACGATCATTCGAGGGAGGCGGTTTTGAAAAAACTATAAATCATTGAATTGAGAGATCTTTTTGAAATCACTTACAGGATCAACCAACCAGAGTGCTCCATCTCGTGCAACTGCGTTGCGCAGAGAAATCCACCTTCGACGACTGGAATTACATCAATCTTCGACTCGCCCTCCTCTACTGTGATGACGTCACCTCCTCGTCCTGCACCATAAATCTTTTCGACGGAAACCAACAACTAAAAGAAGCACGGCTCCTCGTGAGCCGCTGCGCACAAGTGGACTCGCTCCTGCAAACTACATGATTTACGACTCAACTAAAGTGCAACAAGGACTTACATTTTCGGACTATCCAAAAACAACAGACTCCAATAGACTATTTACATTATGAACTGAACTGCTCATCAATTATTTGTGCAAACTCAGAAGATCTCTGTAACATTATTTCATGCTATTTTTATTTTTACTTTCATGCTAATGTAACTTCCATATACAACTTTAAGGACTCTGATACTTTAGACATGGGACGGAGGGTTATCAAATAACCCAGTTCCCAAAGACCCCCAGCTTTTCTTTGAAATGAGAAGAGCTAGAAATTAGGCCTTTCGGTTTTGATTTTTAACAAGGTTTTGGTAAAAGATATCAAGTCTTTCTTCGTCTTTTGCGTAACTAAACTGCCTACCCATTTCTAAAAGAAAGGGGTAGTGTAGAAAAAATCTTCTGAGTTCGTGTATCGCGTCTTTAAAGCCAAAGTCTTTTTCATTACTTTTTCCATTGATTGAAGGGGTTTCTTCGGTGGCGGCCGAAGTTCCGGGAGTACTGTTTTTATTTGAAGCGCCCGAGAGGGCTGCTGCAAAGGAGAGCTTTGGGGTGACCGGTTTTGCGGGTTTAGTTACAATAGAGGTGTTACGATTACGAATCGTTTCGCCTTTCTTCAGTTTTCTTTTGGGGAATTCTTCACATTGGCTCCAATTTGCCATGTGCCCTGTCTTATTGCAATTGATGCATACTGGATTTTCTATTTTTTCTTTGATGTGGCAATCATTGGTACGGTGGGATTCACCGCATTTGAGGCATCTGGTGCGCATAAAGCAGTTTTTCGACGAGTGGTTAAACAAGTTACAGTTGTAACATTGTGAAACCCCCGGTCGTCTGTTAAAAGCGTCGATCTGCACCGTGAGGTAGCAGCACTTTTTCACTTTAAAAATATCTGGGGAAACAGATTTCTTTTCAAGCTCAACCATGAAAATGGGGAGCGGGGATTTTGTTTTTGATCGGGTGAGCTGGGCCACCTTTTCTACACAAAATCCTTGCGAAGTTAAATCATCGTGGATTTCACCGATTTCCGTGGAAATCGGGAGTCCTTTGATGACAATTTTCAGGGGGTGGGAATTCGGTGGATCAATCACGTAGAATTCCTCGCTTTTTTCCTTGAGGTATTCAGTTACTATTCTATGCTCATCGGAACTTTTACAGAAAATCTTAAACTATTTCCCTGCTAGCTTGACTTCGCAGTCAGGGAAATCTTTGTTTAAGTTTTTAACAATTTGTCTATAGTTGGCTTTCTTATGTTTAAACATAATTGGGGGGACTTTAGGACGGGCGGAAATTGGAGCCGCTGTTTGATTTGGAGTCGTGGGAGTTATTTCAGCATCCTTTTCAGAAAGGCTGCTGAATTTGTTCTGAACGCTGACAGGCTGACTGGTCCCGGCAATGGGATCAGAGAGTTTAAGTTTTTTCGAGGTCTTTTTGGGGGAGACGAAACCATTATCATTATTTACATTTTTCTTATTTTCGTGGCTCGTTAGACGCAAGTGTTTTTTCACACACGGTTCTGGGGGGTCATTTTGCTTAGTATTATTAGCATTTTCCGGGCAATCCAGTACAGGGCAAGGAAGAAACAAAGCTAACTCACCCAAGTTTTGCTCCTGCTAAGAAGAGAGTTCTTCATGTTCTTTTTGTAATCCAACGAGGGCGTCATCATCGGTGAGGTCAGGAAATTCCTTCTCACTTCGAATACAATGCTCGAGGAAGGAGAGTCTGCCGTTCGTCATCTTAATGCGTTTTTGCATTTCTTGGTGGCGACGGCATTTGTCGCTTTCGGTAACTTCTGGAGGGGGTTCAACGGCTTTCCTCTTGGGATATTTCTGTTTGCGGCGCTTTTCGTTTTCCTTGCGGTACTTAGTAAAGTCAGGCATAGGAAGGGGGGTGAGGTAGATCTTTTCCATATCAGACATCATCATTTCTGTCTCGTTTGGCATCTTGAAAAACACGACGTGCTCTCCTCAGAATGCAACAAAGTGATATGTAAATTTCAAGGGAAAAAAAACTTAATCAAAATTACCTCACCGCCTCGAATCCGCTTGAAATGTTTGATACCGGCAACATCCTTTCAGCATCACATCCATTCTATCAATCAACTTTACTGTCAAATTATGGATCAGTTCAGTTCAGTACAATGATAACACTGTAAAATTGGAGACTTGGCGAAAGTATAGAAATAAATTAAGTTTAGAATATGTGATGCGATTGAGTTAATTTTAATGGACCTAGACTTAAACGGTTTGTTTGACAAAAAATCAAGCACATATTTTAGTTATTAAACATAATGCAAGGGTGGGTGAAACCTGGATTACAGATTAATACTATTAATTAATAAAAATTAAAAGTAGATTAAAATTTTTAATAATAGATGCAATATTTTTTAATTGCCTTTACAAAAAAGTAAATGCGGAATAGGGTTCCAAAAAACTACTTTCTGGTTCTAGGGTTTCCTTTCTGGTTCAAAAAAAATACTTTCTGGTTCTAGGGTTTCCACAAAAATACTTTCTGGTTCTAGGGATTCCACAAAAAGACCTTCTCGTTCTAGGGCAGTGGTGGCCAGCCCGTGGCACGATGGAGTTGTAACGGGGCACGCGAAGACTTTCTGAAAAAAATTAAAAGAATTCTCTCTGAATACATAATAATACATTATTATTTTTTTACAACTTTATTGAAGTGGAGTTGTCTCAAACAAAAATTTTCAACATTTGGATTAAAATATGTTTGTGTGAATAAATATTTTCTGCTATAAATATAATAAAATAAATTCATATAACTAGCTGATGTGCACCTATAATAACCTAATTTTGTTAGCATCTGCAAAAGTTAATCTTAATATAGATGACTTGGTAGAAAAAAGCAGTAATTCAAAAGCCACATTAAGTAAGTACTAACTGTTTAATAATAATTTAAAATTAAATGTTTCAAGTTACTCATTTTTATTTTGTACCTAACTTAACTGGACAGAACATGTAAAAAGTTAAATTAACAAGAAAACCTAAATTTGCACTTCATCTTATTTATCATATTATTTTTAAATTTCTTCTACATAGAATAACATTTATAAAAATGTGCTATTTGCGTAAAAATCCCATAATAAGCCTATAAGTAAAATTTTTTTTTACTTTCCCATATTTGTTTGATGGAAATGTTGGAAGCGGATAGGGTATTTAAATAGAGCGTTGTAAGCTAGCAAGGATGAAGGCTATTGAGCCAGCAGCAGCAGAGACGACCTTTAGAGGATTCAACCGTATTACGAAAGTAAAGATTTACTGCTAGAGTTCTATGAAGGAAGCTTGAAAGTTAATGTACCTCTCAAGATATCGAAGTATTACCAGGTGATATACTATAGTTTATTATCGCTTAAAATAATCGTTAGTTTAAAAAAATTAGTTTAAGTTAATGAAAGCTAATAATTCGAGTTTCATGTATTTCTCAGACCTCTTATTTTGGTAGACCTTTTATTGATCTTACGCGTAGTTATTGATTAATTTCATATTTCGTAATTTAATTTAATATGTAAGGTAAATCCCTTTTGTTTGACGTAATATAAAAATTTTATATGTCATTAGAATTTCTAATATTTGAATCAAGTTAATAAATATAAGTTATTATTGTACAAATTGCTCTTAGTGATTCTTTGCCTAAATTAATCTTGGTGTCCATGGTAGAACCCAGTGGTGCCCATTGGGCCTTTCACGGGCGGCGCCAAATTTTCAAAAAGCCATTGACATTATATACTGCTCAAAATAATTAAAGAATATTATGGTTTTTGGTAGATCTTCAGGCTGGGAAACTTTTTAGCTGATTGATACATGTTCGACAGACGTAGTAGGTTATATGAGAATAAATTACACATGTTTGGCAGAAAAAAAATGCATTTTATTGCGCATTTGGGTACAAAAGGAAAAAAAACACAAATTGTGCATATGAGAAAAAAAGAATAAGAAAATGCATTTTCTTCAAAGGAAATCATTTTCAGTAGGGTGTATGGTTTCCACAGATGGCCAGCAACGTTGAGCACCTTTGAGGCATGGAATCAATGAGGCTATTAATCACCAGTTTGGGTATTCTGTCCTACTCTTCCAGAAGAGCTCTTTCCAGTTCTTGGATAGTTTGTGGGGTGGTTGGCAGCAAGCAACTCGTCTTCCTAGAGCGTCCCAAAAGTGCTCTGTTGGATTCATGTTTGGAGAACACGCTGGCTATTCCAATCGTACGATTCCTTCCTCGAAAAGGAAATCCTCCACCAGGTTAGCATGATGTGGCCTGCAGTTATCGTCCATATAAATGAAGTCATCTCCGATTGCTGCAGCGAAAGGGACTACAATAGGTCTGAGGATCTCATCCCTATATCAGAGAGCAGTCAGAGGTTCATCTCGAATGATGTAGAGGTCTGTGAACCCGTAAATGGAGATGCCTCCATACACCAACACTCCCCCACCGCAAAATCTGACACTTTCGTGCACGAACGCAGGATTATACCTACTGCCACGGTCCCTCCAGATGAAAATACGTCTATTATCCGGATGAACAGAAAAACGGGACTCGTCAGAAAAAGAACATTGCTCCATTCATTTCTCCTCCAGTTTACATGCTCTGTTGCCCACTCCCTGCGGTCGCGACGATGCCTTGATGTTAGTCTAACACCATCGGTCAGAGAGCATAGAGATCTAAACCATGGAGCCGGTTTCGGACAGTCTGAGTTGAAACCGTGGTGCCAGTAGCCGAGCGAAGGTGTTGTTGGAGAAGAGTAGCGTTCATATTTCGGTGTCTCCAAGCCGTAAAGACTAAATAACGATCTTCATTGGGCGTTGTTGCCCGTCTACGACCTTGTCCTGGTCTTCGGCCTGCACTTCCAGTCTCCAAAAACGGTTCCAGGTCCTGGAACTCACACTTCGTGACACTCCAATGGCTTGCGCTACTTCGGCTTCAGTTTGGCTCCCTTCTAACCTAATCGGTTAATTAACCTTCTGAATCGGTTAAATGACTTCGCTGAGACATTGTACTCATCGAAACAAAGCAGTCACTGAATGCCGATCATCCTTGTCCTCTTTTCAGTTGAAAGTCAAATTTCATTCGCTGCCGCTGAAGCGACGTTTTTGACGTCTAACTCAAAATTAGCATACTCCACAGTTTGAAAATCAGAAAAATTTGCATTTGTGATTCTCTTCTTACATTTTCGGCAAAAAAATTTCACTTTTATCTTTATTTTATATAAAACTTACAATATCCTTTAATTGTTTTGAGCAGTGTATTAAAACAGGTTCTTGGGCGTTTTGTGATGCGTTATATGGATGAAGTAATTATTACATTTCCATCTTTTAATGAACACATCGATCATCTGAATTCTTGCGAGACGCAGGTCTAACGCTCAATAAGGATAAGTGTCACTTCGCAAGTGACAAATTGAAGTATTTAGGTCTCATAATTAGTAAGGAAGGAATTGAAACCGACAATAACAAGGTCAAGGCAATCACAGACATGAAGCCACCTAAAAACAATAAAGCAGTGTCGAACATTTTAGGGATGGCGGGTTGGTATCAGAAATTTATACCCCATTATGCAGATATATGTGAACCATTATATCAGTTAAAGAAAAAGGGGGCTAAATTTAATTGGTCCACGGAAGCACAGGATTCTTTTAATAAAGTAAAACGAGCATTAACAGAGCCGCCAGTTTTACAGTTGCCGAATTTTCAGGAACAGTTTAACTTATTTACGAATGCTAGTGGGGTCCGAATTGGCGCTGTGCTGAAGCAAATCACAGACCTATTGCATTCGCGTCTAGAACCCTGAACAAGGCCGAAAGAAACTACACAGTTACAGAACGCGAATGTTTGGCGGTGATATGGGCATAGAATAAGTTTAGAACTCTTATTCAGGATCTCTTCCGGTGAAGGTAATAACAGATCACGCGGCGATAGCAAACTCACGAATGGGAAAAACTTATCTAGTCGGATGATTAGATGGGCACTCAAGATATCCGAGTTCAACATTGAATGGGAACATCGATCTGGTGTCCAGAACGTTGTCGCGAAAGTATTGTCTAGGAATCCAATAGGAAATTCGGATGGATCACAAATTTCGTGCGCAGCTCTTCGAGCCTTAGCTTTGAACTCCAGATAACAACTAATTCGAGAACAACGGGAAGATCCTGAGTTAGGGCACATCTATCGTTATTTAGAAAATCCGGACGATGGTTCCCTCAATGCAACTGTATGCGAGGGTTGGTCTCAGGATTTTAAATTAATTGATGGTTTACTCTTTTACGCGAAATATTCTACAACTCTTGGAGAACTAAGAGTGTAAATTCTTCAATCTCTTCGCGAAGCAATAATGCAAGAATTTCATGATCTGCCATTTGCAGGCCATTTAGGAAAGAGGAAGACATATTTAAAATCGCGTGACACATGTTATTTTCTGTGTATGAGGAAATATATATTTGATTATGTATCAACCTGTGACCGGTGTCAAAAAATTTCATTATAAAAACGCACTCCCAGCTGGTCGATTTATTCCGATAGTATCTAACAACCCCAAAGAAATCGTGAGGTTAGACTTATTAGGCCTCTACCCAGCATCCCGTTCTGAAAGATATAGATTTATATTGGTAATAACTGACCACTTCACTAAGTGGAGTGAGCTTATACCTTTTTTAAAAGCTTCGGCCCAAGCCATAGCTAACGCCTTTTTTGAAAATTATATTTCACGATATGGAGCTCCTATTTCTTTGATTATTGATAATGGTCCCAAATTTATATCCGATGTTTTTGAACACTTAAGTCACAGGTTGGACATAAAACATATTAAAACTGTAACATATCGGCCGCAGGCAAGTTTAACGGAAAGAGTTAATCGCACTTTAGTTCAGATGATAACTTGTTTTGTAGAAGAAAATCACGATAACCGGGACCGATTTCTCCATGAGTTCTCTTTCACGCTGCGCACATCAGTAAATGAAACGACAGGTAAAACTCCGGCTGAGTTATTCTTAGGTAGAAAAATTATAATACCTTTTTGTAAATTAAAAAATGTAACGGAGGTTGCTGAATATGTGGGAAAAATATTGAGAAATTATTTGATGAGGCAAGGCAGAATATGCGGAAACAACATAAGACATGGGAAAAATACTAAGAATCAAAAAAGGAGAGAGGTTAACATCAAAGTCAATGATTTGGTGTTGGTACAAACTGATTTTATTAGTGCTGCGGGTAGGAGAGTGGTCGGAAAATTTATGCCTAAGTTTGAAGGGCCATACAGAGTGTTGGAAACTCAGAATAACAATTTAATCATTTGGAAAAATGGAAGAAGGGTCACAGTTAATATTGACCAAGTGCGGGTGTACCATCCAAGACAATCTGACACAATTAGTTTTGATAGTAATCATGAGTCAATATATGAAGGAAAGGGGTCTAGTAATGGGTCTAGGTCACACCCGGGAAAATCCAGAAATTCTAGGAGACCCTCGGGTGATGAGAGGAAGGGTCGTAGATCTCAAATAAAGGAACTGCTGGATTGGAGGATCTGAGATTGAAGCGTAAAGTAAGGTCAAATGGGACAGTGCAGAAGAATGATAGAAAATGGTCCAAAATATGCAGGAAGCGATCGTACCAGGGGTCCGAACATAGAGACCGGAAAAGACAGACACCTGTACTACCACAGGGTATAAAGAGAACTGTCCCATCCTCTGTAGCTTCTAGGACCCATAAATATAGAAGACATGAATTTCATCCTTCACAGGGAATAGTATCCATTGCAAGTCCATCACATCAACAAGATATAAGGCAGTGCAATCCACCTACAGAAGAGAGCAGGCGAGGAGCAAGAGTCCAGTATGACAAGGCCCGGCAGACCAGGACAACACTTAGCAAAGGACACAGTGCAGCTGAGGGGAGACCAGTCCGGTCTAGGCAGACGACAACAGTGAGACCTTGTCCTTACTACCTACGAAGCCACTTAAAGGAGCCCGAAGGAATACCAGAGGAGCAAAGGAGCACTGGGATTGACAGTCTACCGCAGAACAGCCTCAGGAGAAGGAGCTTTAGCATGGGAGCCTTAGACGGAGATCCCGCGCAAAGGAGTGAATAGAGGACAAAAAAAAAAAAATCAGGTTGTATCATTTCGTTTTTTTTTTTTTTTTCTTTCGAACAAGCGGTCGGAAGAATTATTGCAATGAAGCAAGTCACGGGCGGATGTTTAAAATTTAAGAAGCCAAACAAAAGTGGACACTACAATGAGTGTGTTTTTTTTTTTTATATAAGAGAAAAATAAAAATGCATTTGTCTTGTTAATTTTTTTTATATAAATGTGGAGAAAAAAAAAAATCAATTGTAAAAATGTATTTGTTTATTTTTATGTATGACTTCACTAAGATGCGACAATTCCTTTGGTTATTTGTTTAAATGGTTTATTGAAGAATGTTTGAAATTGTATGTATATGTATGTGTATATTTTTTTCACATCTGGTCGCTTGGGACGCGGCGTAGTTAGGCAGTGCTAACAATAACACTAACAAGCGCAGCATGCATGGAATGGGAATTTTAAGGAGCCAGATGCCTTAATTGGTGTATAAGAAAATGATGTGTAAAATGTGAATGTGTTGATACATACAGTATATGTTTGTTTATTCCGACTACTTAAAAACAGTTCTCATTTCAGGGTAGCTGGCCCCGATCATTGTATAGAAAGCGACGATTCATCTGTAAATGAAGCAAGAATAAGTTTGTTAGTATTTAAGTAAAGCACAGAGGCAGGTTTTTTGTTTTCCACTTCGGTGGTTTTTTCCTCGCCTCTGAGCCAGAATTAGGTGTGCTGTAGGGAATTCTAAACCTGTAAATGTTATGTCAAACAATAATTAAATTTA